>BSQZ01000026.1:347500-472500 GCA_033239005.1 Lamellibrachia satsuma
TCGCATTCAAAATGATCTGACGAAAAACACTGTATAGATCAAAGACCATATGCAGGTGGATCCGTTGTATTCACAATACATTAATCGCTTATCTCTGTCGTTGCTCTGCGCCAGTTAGTCCACACTTCGGTGTTGTTCCGTTCATTTATGACCCTCTGTGAGAATGAGTACTTCCTCATGTCCAACCTACACTGTTCCTTAACAAATGCTGCTTTGTGTCCTCTGGTTCTACAGCCTTCTTTAAGTTTGAAGAACATATTCCTAGCAACCTCCTCATAACCGTTCACTATTTTAAGCACTTCTGTTTGGTCTCCTCTAAGTCTCCTGGTCCCTAGTGTTGTCAAACCACATTGTAATAAGCGACTTTCATAACTAAGGTCTCTTAATTCTGGAATCAGTATTAGGCCCTATACTGTTTTAATATACTGTTTTTATATATATATATATATATATATATATATATATATATATATATATATATATATATATATATATATATATATATATATATATATATATATATATATATATATATATATATATATATATATATATATATATATATATATATATATAAAAACAGTATAGGGCCTAATACTGATCCCTGTGGTACCCCACTCAAAACAGATTTCCACTTTGAAATCTCACCATATACACTATTACTCTCTGTCTTCTGTGTGTAAGCTACTTTTCTATCCAGTTGATTACATCATTACCTATACCATGGGCTTTTAGTTTAAGTAAGAATCTTTGATGTGGCATTTTATCGAAAGCTTTCTGAAAATCTAAGTAGACAATATCCACTGGTGACCTGTCATCTACCCACTTTGTAATTTCTTCTAAACAAACATAAGAGATTGGTTAGACATGACCTTGCTTTTAGGAACCGATGTTGAAATGTATTTATTAATTCATGTTTTACAAGGAATTCCACCATGTGGTCTCTAATTAATGTTTCGAGTAATTTATATACAATTGATGTTAAACTCACTGGTCTGTAATTGTCTGGCTTGTTCCTCGATCCCGTCTTAAACAGCGGTGTAATATTTGCTTCCTTCCATTCTGAAGGAACTATTCCTTCTTCTAGTGACAAGTTAAACACTATTGCAAGTGGTGTACTAATTTGCTTAACAATTTGTTTAAGCAGTTTTAGTGGTATCCCTCTTCTTAATTTTCTTTGCTATCATTTCAGTAGTTACAAATAACTGCCCTAAATATTCTGATTTATCGTCCTCAAATTTAGTAAGTGGAACTGGAAGTGAGTTAATATCTTATGTGGTAAACACTGAGCTGAAATACCCATTTAGGACTTCTGCCATTTGAAACCCATGTGAAATTATGTTTCCTGTGTTGTTTTCCAGTGGTCCGACCTTATCTCAAACGTTCTGTTTAATCCTTACATAGACATTTTATTTTAAGCAAGCCCAGCATTCTGTTGCTGTCTTGATCTGCAGCAAGTTATTCCAATCCATATTTGCTAGAAATGTTCTTATCTCTTTATATTGGCCTTTATTGAAGTTCTAGCTCTATTGTTTTTTATATGTATTCCCTGTTTTTACTTTTATATTAAAATGGATCTGGTTATGGTCTCTTGAACCCAAAGGTTCGTGTACTTTAACATTGTAAACTAATTCATATTGAGAAGACAAAATTAAATCTATCAACGATAGATTTAATGGTAAAACATAGGTGATATTACCAACAAGCAGACCTTGGCAATATGGCGAACACGCACGAGTGCCAATCATATTAGGCGCGGTTTATATGGAGCGCCGAGCCGAATGTATGCTCCACAACTATGGTGTGCCAAATTATAACAAAGACTAAATGTTTAATACTGGCGCTGTATCTGATTTAATAAAACAATTCTACGGAGAATTTCTCCCAATGAGGGGTAACGCATGAAAATATGAAATATAGATCAAATATATTATAATAATTGAAATTTAATGTATTTAAGTTATTCAACTGTATAAGCTATAAAAGCTGTTACAAAGTAACAGTTTCGGGATAATGTGGAACTAAACCAATTAACAAATGAGATAATAAATATTATGGTTTATTCACAGTAAGACACACATTAAGCTTCGTGTGATCGGTACACAATCGTTTGGGCCGAGATCACAATGCTCGTTGTGTTCTAAACCTGAAGTTGCGGGCCGAACTCTCCAAAGAAAGCTATCCGAATTCACCATGAGCCGACATCACCTGTATCCGCGCTAACAGCTCACTTCGATCTTTGGGGGAACGTGGTCGTCGACGTCCGTGGCGCTGCCTGTGTTCTATGGATTGGTGGCATCAACATAGTTTCTACTACTGGGAATAATGTTGCCACACCTTCCACTTTCAAAGAAATTTTAGCACCAGGATAACCCAGGGTTGTCATCTTCTCTTGTCCGGATCAAAACCGAAGCGAGCAAAACCGGTTGTGCTTCGTCGACTTGAAGTTTGCTTTTTAAAGACAACGTTGCTTCCATATGGAACTTAAACCAACTATGTTGCTCTATTCTTACTACCGTTTGCATTACAATCGAATGCCGCACAATAAACTAGTCAGACGCTCGCTTCTAAACAACCGCTATCGCTGTCAACAATACGGTGAATGAATGGAAAGCCACAGTCTCGTAGCACTTCCTTATCATCAGTGACGTCATGCCGAAACTTGCGGAAATGCAAGGGGAAATATGCATAATCTAGGCAGGCCGGTATAACATAGTATTATTTAGAATGAATAATTAAATGAATTCTAATTAATGTTTATGTGTTGTGGAAATGGAAATATACTACAAGAAGTAATATAAAACGATTTCAAGCAATCGTTATTTTTATACCCTTTAAGTGTATGTGCATATTTAACTTTTACTCACGGATTGAGCAAGAAGTTCGCGCTGAGTTCAGAGACCAGCCGGTGCAACAAACATGGCTGGTGTAATAATTTGTCCTTGTCTTGCGAACAAGATTGTATCTATATGCCGTACTGAAAGTTAGGAAGCCCAACATTCAGAGTGTATGGTCACTACATTATATATAACATTCATGGTATGCAGAATATATGAGAATGTGACATGCAGAAACTCAATCCCACGCACGCACGCACGCACGCACGCACGCACGCACGCACGCACGCACGCACATGAATATGAATTCAGAAGTAATTTCAAGAATTTCGCACATAATAAACAAAATGGCGCCCTACCGATATCGGCTGCAACGTTCCCAACCAAACAAGCCACACGAGATCGTGTGTCTAGAGCGGTAGGAGACGCGATTACGAACACGGTAGCTCTCGGTTTCAGTCTTCGTCACCGAACACACCCGTCTGTAAAAGGCAGGGTTCTTATTTATAGGTTATCTTCGATGACACCCATTCATGCTACTACCTATAGCCAAGTACTCATTTACACACATGACTGAATTGGACAACGTGGAGTGAACCTGTTGGTGGGTATATTTGGCGGGTGTATCGAAGCGAGTTTGGTTGAGACAATAACGCACGGAGAGTAGATATTGTTGAGATACGCTATATTGATGCGACGTCTGCATTGCATATTATACGTAAACAATGCAAATACATTTTATGAAACAATTTGAGTTAAAAGTTAAACCAGAGTTAGTGTTTTATTGTAATTTAATATCGGTCAATATTGTCATCCTCTACACGAATAAGGGAGATCGTAGTGACAACAGCCATCGAAGAATTTTCTTGCATAGTTTTGCCCGTGTTGTGTTCAACATAATGTAGCAATTGGCATACACCTACCTACCTAGATTTACAATGCGGCCTCAGAACAGTAAGATCTACCATCGACATGTTATTCTCGCTGCGACATTTACTAGAGAAATGTAAGGCTAATATAAAGGCCGTATCGATAAAGGCCTTTGACCTGGTCAGCAGAAAAGGATTCTTCACACTCCTCGAATAAATATGATGTCCCCCAAAGCTGCGGAACATGATTACGTCATTCCACAAAGACATGCGTGGCACAGTGCAGTATGAATTATTCTGTATTAATAATTATTAAATCCATCTCAACATGGATTCCTAAAAGCGAGGTTACGCTGGTTATGTGGACACAATCATGTTATGGTGTGTGGGCTGTGTGTTATTTTGTTCTATGCTACATAACTATCACATTTGTTTTATATTTAGATTATCTATTTATCAGCAACAGCTGTTGCATAAACCTCTCAAATGGCTAAAAACCTGGTAAAAAATATACTCGTGTCTAGTTTGTGAGAAATTGATAAGCAATCCTTTTATAAAATGTGGACTATGTGAGTCTACCTTTCATAAGATTAGTACCTATATAACACAGTAGCAGTTTATGTTAATGCTCAGAAAAAAATGAATTTACCGCTGTCCAACCTGCTGTGAAGTTTTCCCATTTGAAGATATGAGCGATGATGAACTTATTTTTTAAAACTCACCAATTGAACAAGATCATAAAACTGATAAATTAGTTGATATATGTCCCCAGTTTGAATTTAGCTCTACCAACTATTCTGATTGTAATAGTTTCGGCTTTGAAAATGATATTGGTCCAGCTAACAACGTCTGCAATAATTCAACATCAAAATGGGATTATTACACTGGTTCAGAATTCAATGATAACATGGCTTGTCATTCATTCACTTTAATGCCAGAAGTCTTAAGGCAAATTTACAAGAACTACATCTGAAATTTTATATCATCGGTGTACGCGAAACATGTCATAGATGATGTGTGCTTGTCGTGTAACTAGAGAAACCCGTAAGGGTGGTATTGTATTATATATACGCAACGAACTAACATGCAGACTACTTGAAACAAAAACCATGAAAGTTGAAACCGTAGAGCTAACCATAAAGATTCACACTAATGTTATTATCAACTGTATTTACAGAACCCCTGGTTCAAATTAAGATATATTTTGTGAAACAAATAGAACACATTTAAGTGATGCAAAAGCACTCAAAACAATATTTCTGTGTAGGGACCTGAATATTGCTTTGTTAAAGCATGAACACCATAGCAATACTAAAACTTTCTTGATTTGATGTATAGCCTACGTCTAATTGATAAGCCAACCAGAATTACAGACATTTCAGCCACCCTTATAGACACCCCATTCACAAATACATTGCGGCGCAATATCACCTGTTGTATTCTGTTTAATGATATCAGTGACCACCTGCCAATCTTTTCACTGTGTGAGTATCAAATAAGGAGAAATACTAAAACAGATACTCAGTACACTAGAGTAATAAATAAAGACAGCATAACTTTACTTACACAAGAACTAGGCTTACAAACATGGGATGATATTTGAAACTTATATGATGTAAATCAGGCGAATGATTTATTCGTAAACAAATTCATGGGTTTGTTTAACATAACAAGCATTGCCCTATAAAAGGACTTTCACGAAAAAATAACATTTATAAGAAACCTTGGTTTAACAAAAAGGTCTAACGTGCTTGTGCCAAAAAAAGAAGTTTTACAAAGCATGTGTCATATCCCGTTCACATGAAGTTGAACTTAAATACAAATCCTATAAAAACAAATTGACGTCTATATTTAGGTTTGCCGAAAAAGAATATTACAGCAAAATATTGGAGAAAAAAACAGTGTAAAGGGAATCTGAAAAATTTTAAACACAGTAGTGAACAAACAATTCAATCCTCCAACACATCCTTCCTATTTCATGGGCAATGATAGAGATATGTGAAAAACAGGACATTGCAAATGGATTGAATAATTTTATTTTACAAATGTTGGACCCAATCTTGCAAAACAAATTACTCTATCTAAAAAGGATGTCACTATTTTTGATTATTTGAGAAAAGAACTAGATAAAAGTATGTTTCTAAGTCCTGTTGATGACCAAGACATTATTAGGACTGATCAAAAGTTTAAGAGCAAAATGTCAACAGATTGTAATGATTTAAACATGAGCATGGTTAAGAAATTTTTTGTTCATATTGTAAAACCTTTGAAGCACATATGTAATGTTTCTTTTAACACTGGAATATTTCGAAATCAAATGAAAATAGCTAAAATTATTCCTTGTTTTAAATCTGATCAGAAGGGTGTGTTTACAAGTTACATACCTATTTCTGTTTTACCCCAATTCTCAAAAATCCTGGAGAAATTCTACAGTGATAGGTTAGATAGTTTTGTATTTAAATATAGCATACTCAGCCCTAGTCAATATGGATTTAGATAAAACATGTCAACATCACATGCCTTAATTGAATTGGTTGAAGAAATTACTGCTTCTCTTGATAATAATAAATATGTCATTGGCATATCTGTTGACCGTAAGAAGGCATTTGATACCGTCAACCATAATATATTGGCAAACATATTATACATTTATGGCATTCATGGTGTCGCACATAAATTGATTACGAGTTACTTGGAAAACATAAGTAAATTTTTTCACTATGAAAATT
Source organism: Lamellibrachia satsuma (assembly GCA_033239005.1). Lineage (NCBI taxonomy): Eukaryota > Metazoa > Annelida > Polychaeta > Sabellida > Siboglinidae > Lamellibrachia > Lamellibrachia satsuma. The sequence goes on from BSQZ01000026.1 coordinate 353,936, forward strand.
TTGATTCAGAAGTACTCAAAATATATTGTTGTGTGCCACAAGCAGGGTTGAAAAAAATCATGATATTTAAACAAAAATCGGAATTTAAACATTTAAATCGGATTTTTTTGATTTTGTTTCTTTTAAATCTGGTACATAGACATTTATGTATATGTTTATATTTATAAACTCTTTCAAACGTGTTCTATTCAAATTGCTTTGGGTACTTGTCTCAACAGAGGGTAAATGGTTTTTGCTTATATAAAACGTTAGACAATGTCTACAAGGCCTCACCCCCTGTAGTTGCATAATCTGTATTGGAAAGGAAAGCATGCTGTGTGTCTGTGACTGTAGCAGTGCTAATATAAAAAAGTTACGTGTATGATTTGCAGTAACCAGGCTTTCACTCAATATATCAAAAACAAATTATAGGTTTTTTTGGTAATCGTATTTTAAAGACACACGTCTCTACACATAGAGCCAGCTTTGTCTTTGACAAATGTGGAATGCTTATCGAAGTATGGGGCAATACATAAGCTACTAATCTAAATTGCTCCATTCTCTCTTTCTGCCATACATCTTTTACTGCATATGTTACTAATCTAAATTGCGTAGTATTGTTGCATAAAAAAGGTTTTGCGTTTAATTTGTAGAGCTAAGAGGTTAGACCACACTTCTTATCTATTCTCCGAATTACGTATCCTGAAAGTACAAGATATTGTGGCAATACGAACTGCACTTATTATGTAAAAGGCAGATAACATTTGCTCTTGGAAATCTGCTGCTGCAGACGGTAACAACTGGAGACCGACTGTGCGGAGTGCTACCAGAAAGCAGAATATATATATATATATATATATATATATATATATATATATATATATATATATATATATATATATATATATATATATATGTATATATATATATGTATATATATATATATATATATATATATATATATATATATATATATATATATATACATATATATATATATATATATAGAGAGTGTGTGTATGTGTGTGTATCTGTGTGTTTGTTTGTGTATGTGTGTTTGTTTGTGTGTGTGTTTGTTTGTGTGTATGTGTGTGTGTTTTTGTGTGAGCGTGTGTGTGTGAGCGTGTGAGTGTGCATGTGTGTGTGTGTGTGTGTGTGTGTGTGTGTGTGTGTGTGTGTGTGTGTGTGTGTGTGTGTGTGTGTGTGTGTGTGTGTGTGTGTGTGTGTGTGAGAGTGTGAGTGTGTGTGTGTGTGTGTGTGTGTGTGTGTGTGTGTGTGTGTGTGTGTGTGTGTGTGTGTGCGCGTGCGTGCGTGCGTGTGTGTGTGTGTGTGTGCGCGCGCGTGTGTGTGTGTGTGGGTGTGTTTGGGGGGTGGGGTGGGGGTAGGCGTGAGTGCATCACTGCTCACCAGGGCTGCAGAGTATATCAGCCCTGGCACATCGATCTAATGACACGTGGATGTGTAGTTTGTCCCAGTTGCTTACGGTAATAACAGACATTTCGTTGAATGTCTCACTGATGTGGCCTGATTTCCGGAATCAAGACCCATCAAGTCAGCAAGTGGGACGAACTGCAAATGATTATGTGCATTGCGTAAGATATAAGCCAGGAGCAGAGAAGCAGTGTCACCTCTGGCTCGTGAGGAGGAGGGATTTACTAACATTGTTTCAGTGAGGTGGTATTTTGGAAGTCATAAACCTATCAGCCTACGGGTTTGAATAAAGATTTAGCCATTGTTTGAACATTGCATACAGCTGGAAGACGGAAATAGGCAGTGAAAGTAAAAGGTTAAGTAGAAGAAAAGGAAGAGTTGTGGTATTCGAAAGTATTGTCGCAGGGAAAAGTGGGACGTTTTAACCACTGTGTTACTGAGCTAGGTAGTTGGGTCGGCATACGCGTCAATTAATGTCTACAATCTCCGCTCTTTATGTATTGAACTGAAATAATTATGCTGCACTAATATTGTATTTTGACAATTTAGATATTGCCCTTCTTCTAAAATGGTGTCTTTTGTGCCGTTCAAAATACTCGGGAACACGCCTCAGTGGAAATTCACGTTTGCTTTGCAACACGCAAGCAAAACAACCATTAATCAGATACAGGTTCCACATTATACATCTTGCCCAGGCCAAGCTCTTCATAAACAGTGATGATAGTATTGCAACTGCTGAGGTCGATCTTTCTGTTCCCAAGAGAAATGTCCCGAAAGTTCACTAGCAATTGTCAAAACGGTAGTCATATAGACAAAGTATCTGATATGGCTACTTCTGTGGGTACTGTAAAATCAAACAAAGCACATACCCCGATAGAGAGTACACGAGTACAGTGAACGAGGTCAGCCACAGAAGGCAGATGGAAGCACATAGCACTCTCATGGTCGATGTTTGGTTCCACGCAGTTGTCTAAAACGAAACAATGTATACAACTAATTTACTAGGGTTTTTACGGCAACATGGATGATTCAGTGCAGCGTTTACATGCAATTGTGGGACTGCAGATAAGAAACTTGGCAGTTGGGATGGAGCAGGAAGTGGGGGAAATGGAGGAGGAAATGGACAGAATTACAGAAAACGAAAGGAGTAAAGTAGGACTACTATCATACGTCGACCACATGCATCGGGTTTCTGTATTTTATTTAAGATTTTTTATTCCAGCCCGCTTTAGAACTTATATTATTATTATTTTGTTACATTTATTTTATTCAACCTCCATCACCGGAGAGGAAACATACACGTTCAAGTTCATATATATATAGAAGACACCTCACGAAAACATAGCCAGAGTAAAATGACTTGCGATAATAAATACAAAGGCAACATATAATAAAATGTAAATTCAATGTAAATTCCGTAAGCCCATTATATAAATTAGAGTGCAACAGTTAAGAGATGGGCTGAACGATGACATAACGGTGTTATGATCGAGTGAATATGGACATCATTGTTAGGCATCATATGATGATGCAGTGCTGCGATTGGATGATATTAATAGTTTTTGACTTGGCGACGGGGCACAGGTCCATGAAATGTCGTTGTCGGTGGAGTGCCACCGGCAGCAGCGGTTTCGCAAAAAAAATAACGAAAATATATTGTGAAGTAAATAAAAGTAACAAAGTAAAAAGTCGCTTGACTTCAGATAAAACTACTTCGTTACAAGTAAAAGTATTTAGTCAAAATTCTACTTCGTTGCCAATTACTTGAAATAACTACTCAAGTATTGTAATTTTTACTTCGTTACATGTCAAACCTGATGATGCTAGAATGGCAGAAAGCTCGTTTAGTGTTTGACAAACCTGGATGGATACAACCCTGTCCAGCAACGGAGACGTGGGCCGTTTAGTGGGTGACAACCCTGGATGGATACAACCGTGTCCAGCAACGGAGACTTGGTCTAGAATACAGGGTACACATTACAGAATCGTCTTACGAAACACACTGTCTTACGAAATACACACTGTGTTTAACATATATATAAATGTTTTTAATCCAATTAATGTAGTAACAGTGACATGTACGAGGGACACTTGGTTTGCGATCCACGAACAACGTGCCCCGTGTGGTTAACAACTTGCTACGCTTAATGTGGAATATTATGGAATATCTTTCGTATGATACATTTTACTCATTAAAAACAAAATAAATGTATATAACGACAGATATAATGCATCTAACATACTTTCACAAAAAGTAATTAAATGAAAATGGTAACCACTAGACCCGATCTCCAACTCAGTTAAACAATCAACGGGGTTGACATGTAACGAAGTAAAAGTACTTCGTTATACTACTTGAGTAGTTAATTTAAGTAATAGGCATGTAACGATGTTTACGTCCATTGTCAGCAACACAACGGTCTTACCGGCTTCCGTCAACATTACACAGCATTTTACTTTCACGAATACAATTCATATTGAGATGTTTAATAAATCAATAATAATGATTACTGTACATAACTAAAAAGTAAAGAATTGAAACTCTGCATCTTTACCCATCAATGGCTTATTCAAACTGACCCATAATATCAGGGGCAGAGACAAGGGCCATAACTGGGCACTTAGATCTTTAACTCTTAGCAACAGCATTCCACTAATGCACTGGTTTGTTTTTTGATAAATTCTAGCCCTAACTGGTACAAGGCAACCAACCCAGCTAGCTGCTAAAGTGTGTTGTTTCAATGTTTATGTGAGCTGATAAGACATATCTGGGAAGACATGAGAAGGTGGGGGTTCACAAGCCAGATGGCTTCATCAGCTAGGCATCAAATGTCTTTGTTAATTTTACTATGGACAGTGCTAGGTGGTATTACCTCTGATAAGTTTCCATGAGAGGCTACTACTACTAGTACTGGACCAACCCTGTAGCTACTCGGATACAATCACACCTGCGTGTACATATCCTGTTCTACAATCTAGCTGCGTCCATACCCCAGTGGAACTTCACTTCACTTCACTTTCCCATAACCCGTAAGGATCTTTGGGGCACCATTGATGACTTTCTAACCAGCTCTCTCCACGTTTCCCTGTTCTCTACAGCCCTCTGGGAGTCAGCGAACTCCATTCCTGTCCACTCTTTGATGTTGTCTTCCCACCTCTTCTTCTGTCTACCTCTTCGTCTCCCCCCTCTTACGGTACCTTGCAAGATAGTCTTTGCAAGGCCAGATGATCGTGATACATGACCGTAACACTTCAGTTTACGCTTCTTAACTGTTGTAAGAAGGTCGTCATATGGTCCGATGGCTTGTTTGATCTTGCTACGGACAGCATCGTTAGTAACATGGTCTTTGTATGATATGTGCAAGATCTTCCGGAAGCATCTCATTTCCATGGCTTGTATCCTCTTCTGCAGATCTGCTGAAAGGGTCCATATCTCACAAGCGTACAGAAAGATGGACATGACAAGGGAACGCATCAGCCTTATTTTCGAACTGACCGTGATGTTTCTGTCGTTCCATAAGGGTTTCAATCTTGTTAGTGCTGCTGTTGTCTGTGCAATCCTGGCAAGTATCTCCGGTTTGGAACCCTCATCTGTGATAATTGATCCCAAGTACCTGAAGCTTGTTACTGCCTCAAGTCTCTGTCCATTAACTTTGACCTCTGTGCTGATGCCTTGTGTGCTGTTTGTCATCAGTTTGGTCTTTTCGGCACTGATCTCCATGCCGTATGATGAAGATGTTTTCTCAAGGCGCTCCACTAAATTGACTAGTTGATAAAAAGACAGGTTGTGCCTCAACATTAATCTAATCATGTACTTAACTGACATTATTTGATGTTGTGAGCTCTCATTAATGATAGTGTAAATTTCCAAACATCCAAGCGAGCACCATGTTCAAGGGTGGCAGACCGATTGACCAGCTATGGCTGTCTTTGTCATAGGCAGAGTGGTTGCAAAACAGTTGCCAGATGCAAGATGTGTAATTTATGTAACATTACTCATGATTTTGTTTTATTTCTAAGTGTTGTACTTTTACTTCTACTTTTACTACAAGTACATTTGAAAAGTAGTTTTAATTTTTACTTAAGTACTGTTTTACAAAGTATTTTACTTTTACTCTAGTAGTTTTTAGGTGAATTACTTTTACTTTTTCTCAAGGAGAAAATTAAAGTAATTCAGTCAACCCTGACCATCAACAATAAAACGAAATAAAACAGACTGCATTAGTCAACGAGTTGAACTTTCCACTTTAAAGTGTTTAGAGTAATTCCTAAGAATAATAACATTGCTTACCAGCAATACTCGGCTGCCTTCAGCGATTACAATACGTCCGTCCAAGAGCCTTTTACAGTTGGTTCTGCAATTACTACCGCCGCCGTCGACAAAGGATACGTCCGGTACGACTATCGCAGCACCCGGAACATGTGACCGTCTTATATGCCTGATTCTGAGTCATCCGTAACTCCAGGGTTTTGTGTGTCTGGCCCAGCAAACCAGGATGCGGGTAAATCCAGAGATGCGAACCTGAGTCACTGTTGGGTTCGGATCGTCGTTTTAAGTTTCATTCTGAATGTCAATGTTCAAATGACATCTTATTATTGTGTTGTTATAGTTGTTGTTGGATGGCGGTCTTGTTAAATCTATTCTGACATGCCCCGCTGTTGACATGAGTAATAAGTATAAGCATATTGATTAGCCAAAGCGGGCCCTTGTGTTCTGTTCCACAACAATATACACCGGGGAAAACCCAGGTATCGATAGATTTTTTAAAAATATCTATGCAATTACTATATTATCGCTGTTTAAGGAGCCGCTTGGTGACAAAGAAATGAACTAGGGTGTGATCCGGGCGATCTAGTGTGCGTAAAGCTCATTGGGTGATAACTCAGCGCATCATCTGACTTCATCCAGTTACATGAGGGAGTGCTACGGGTCGAAGATGCACCATCGATGCACCACCACCGCCACAACATCACCCAATCAGCGGATCGGAAAATTGGTTGATTATGGACGATGGTGTTGACTCAGAAATTGTACATTTCATTATTGCAGAAAACACACACACACAAACACACACACACATACACACACGCACGCACGCACGCACACACGCACACACACAAACAAACACACACACACACACAAACACACACACACACAAACACACACACACACACACACACACGCACGCACGCGCGCGCGCGCGCGTCATAACAACAACTCACTGAAAGAAAAATTACACGATGTTCCAGCGAAAGACCTTGGACAATTTCCGCTATCTAATACGTCACCGCCAGATCGCCCATCTTATGGGAACCAACCATTGTACAGGCATTACAGAAGAAGTCAGTCGAGAGAGAAAGTTCTTGCAACGAAAGTGTTACCCAAAAAATCCAATCACTCGAGAAAGAACATCCGAAACGATAGTGGAATAGCGTAAAAGAACTTGCAGGGGTTAAGATCAACTGAGACAATCTACAAGGTCTTTCTAACACATACTTTTCAGGAAACGTCAGTATTCTACCAAACGAAATAAGTGACTTCTTTGAGTATGTGACCAATGACTTCCCACCACTCTTATCAGTTGTTGAGTTCTTACCTCCGTGAGCCGAAACCATGGTCCTATATGCCTACATCGTCAACATCAATGAAGTAACCAAATCAGTATCACGAATCAAAACACACAAAGCAACCGGCCCCGACGAGATTCCCAACTGGATCCTACACGACTACGCCACCATCCTCGCTCCTCCCGTCTGGGCGATATTCAATAGCAGTGTGCAGGAAGGAACCGTGGCCGCCCTGTGGAAATGTGCTGACGTTCGACCAATGCCTAACAGTCGACCACCGGCGCTAACTGATAAAGACCTGCGTCCAATATCCCTCACGCCAGTTTTATCGAATTGCTTTGGAGAAATTCATGTGCATGTAGATAATGGACATTACCATAGAACATGGAACATCAAGCGTACATGCACTATTCGAGCTTGTACACAAGTGGAAATCCGTGGTTGAGACCCTGGAACCATAGTACGAATACGTCTCGCCGATTTCAGCAAAGCGTTTGACCGAGTCGACCATCACATTTTAATGACAAAATGTGCATCACTCGGAATTCAAAACTTTGTCATCAAATGGCTGACATCTTTCCTGTGCCAACGCAAACAGCGGGTAAAGACCGGGAGTGTGAAATCGGAGTACACCACTTTCAGTGCATGTTTCTCACAAGGCACAATATTCATACACCATATTAATGATCTGCAAAGAGTATGCGAAAATATGTCGACGATTGCACAATATGGGAAGTTTTTTCATCCTCCGGAATTGACTCTCCAACTGGATAACGAGTAACAAAATGGCGCTAAACTACGACAAGACGAAAGAACTGGGAATATGTTTGAAGGAATCAACTCCAGAAATCGCACTGCTAACCATCGACGGTAGACCAATCCAACAAGTTAACAACACTTGTCTACTAGGTGTGACTCTATCTGAAGATCTGAAGTGGCAATCACACATAGACGAAATCACAAAAGCATCGCAACATCTATATTTCATCGTCCTTTTCAAAAGAGCTGGCATTGATCCTCACCATCTCATCAACATATACACTTCAATCATCCGATCGGTATTGGAGTACGCATGTCAACTGTGGCACACCAGCCATAAAAATGCAAACAAAACAGATAGAATACATTCAGAGACTGGCAATGCGTATCATTTGCCAAAATAAGTCATACACCGAAGCCATCACCGCAGCCAATCTACCAATGCTGTCAGACCGGAGGGAGAAGTTATGTAGAACACTTTCAGATTTCAGAACTCTTATACCATATGATTTAATAAGACACGGGCAGTAATTATGAACTCATTTATAAATTAGTTACTGTTTACGTAATAGCAGAAGGCCATATCATTTATTTTACTACAGTATTTCCTGTTTTAATTTATGAATTTATGCTTACGTCTTTTACATTTTGCCTCGTTTATTTACAAACATAACTTTAAACATGATGTTCGTAAACCTTTTATAGTTGTTACAAGTCAAACTTTTTATATAATTAATTTATTATCATTGGTTTTTTTAATGAGCCAATTGTATAATTCAAATGCTATAGTTGCCATTTTAAAACGTTATGTATATATATATATATATATATATATATATATATATATATATATATATATATATATATATATATATATATATATATATATATATATATATATATATATATATATATATATATATATACATGCTGTGTGTAAAGTTGACGTAGCTAGTTTACTTTTTCAATGAGGACGAGGACAACATTTTCTCCAAATGGCTCATACAGCTTTATTACATTACGCGTTGGAAATATGAACACGGCCCGTGGATTCTATGGGCATGAGTGATCATATCTCCCAAGATGGTCCTAGACACACCAGAGTAATAGCCTAACCCAGTACAAGGGTCATTACTGAGCACAGGGACACGCAATAGTAATACCTCTTCCTTAATCATATTTCCATACCACACTCGTATATAATAAAACCGACACATTATTTGTTTTTGAAAACATTAATGTGTTTATTGACTTAAATATGTCGTTTTACACAAGCCAGTGGTGCTTCATATATAGGGCAGTAGATAAAAACACCCCAACTTTACACGTACTGCGCGTTTGCTTACGTAGTTTTAATGAGGCATCAGGTAACGCACCACAATGTCCATCTCGGATCACAGCATCCGTGAAATATAATAGTTTCCAAAACCCAGGGTCGGCCAAATCCCAGAAACAAGCACGCGAAGTAGTCACTCATTAAATCTCGATGGATCTGAAGTAACACTATTGTTTCGCTTTGAATATAAAATTTACTTAACTGTTTTGTTTTGTTGCATTTAACAGTTGCAACGAATATACTCACATATGTATAATTTTGACCATAATATACTCCAACTACATTACGGGCACATGTTGCTTCTATCGATATGTCATATTTATGCCCGCCGATATACCTATTCTGTTTAGTTTACAGTGGTGGATAGACTCTAAGCTTTACCAACGTATCTTGTTACTTTTTATGACGTGTTTGTCATGGCGTTATACATAAGATTACTTGTTTGCCTTTTCGTCTGGTCAACGAACTGTGCGTACACTGTAATAGTAAACTATCTAATGACAAATGCTTTATCCTGAATCCGCCTCCCGCGGGTAATGTCAATGGAGGTGCGCATGAAGTGTGACATTGTTGCGTTAGAGCAATTGTTAGCGAGCCGATGACTGCTGACGCTCATATGTTCACGATATTCATTAGGCTATTTCATGATCGTTCTTGAATACAAATATATAAACACGTAATAATTAGTTTGCCACAAGTATATATGTATATGTTGTGCGATATCGATATATTCTTGCCTTACAGGTCAGGACCCAAAACAATGCAGGCTTAAATAGTTTTGTATTTTATATTCAGCAATAAGTAGCAATATACATATTCTATAAAATGTTTGAGAATATCACTTGCCGCGGTAAGTCTAATGTTAATGCGTAATATTTGAAATAGAAACCCTTCACATTCGTGTTAACCTGGTTTATTTGGGAGACACCGGAATTCGATATTTGCTTTTACCAATACATTAATATGACCCGTAATAAACATACTGGTTCTGGACTGGCGTATAAGATAACGTATTTACGAAGCTAACATAACATCATCGGCAATACTCTCGCATTTCTCGCGGTTTCCGTCGAACTACGTTCTGCAGTGTTTCTATCGGTGTCCGCTGAACAACACACTGTAGTTTTCCAGCAGTTTCCGCTGTTCGACGTACTATAGCCTTCCTAGCGGTTTCCGTTGACCTACGTACTCTCGTGTTTCTAGCGGTTTTCGCTGACATACGTACTCTAGTGTTTCTAGCGGTGTTCACTGACATACGTACTCTAGTGTTCCTAGCGGTTTCCGCTGACCTACGTACTCTCGTGTTTCTAGCGGTTTTCGCTGGCATACGTACTGTAGTGTTTCTAGCGGTGTTCACTGACATACGTACTCTAGTGTTCCTAGCGGTTTCCGCTGACATACGTACTCTAGTGTTTCTAGAGGTTTTCGCTGACCTACGTACTCTCGTGTTTCTAACGGTTTTCGCTGACATACGTACTCTAGTGTTTCTAGCGGTGTTCACTGACATACGTACTCTAGTGTTCCTAGCGGTTTTCGCTGACCTACGTACTCTATTGTTTCTAGCAGTTTTCACTGACATACGTACTCTAGTGTTCCTAGAGGTTTCCGTTGACCTACGTACTCTCGTGTTTCTAGAGGTTTTCGCTGACTTACGTACTCTAGTGTTTCTAGAGGTTTTTAGCTGACCTACGAACTCTAGTGTTTCTAGAGGTTTTCGCTGACCTACGTACTCTAGTGTTTCTAGAGGTTTTCGCTGACCTACGTACTCTAGTGTTCCTAGCCGTTTTCGCTGACCTAGGTAATCTAGTGTTCCTAGCCGTTTTCGCTGACCTACGAACTCTATTGTTCCTAGCCGTTTTCGCTGACCTACGAACTCTAGTGTTCCTAGCGGTTTTCGCTGACCTACGTACTCTAGTGTTTCTGGCGATTTTCACTGATATACGTACTGTAGTGTTTCTAGCGGTTTCCGCTGATCTACGTACTCTAGTGTTTCTGGAGGTTTTCGATGACCTACGCACTCTTGTGTTTCTAGCGGTTTTCGCTAACCTACGTACTCTAGTGTTTCTAGCGGCTTTCGCTGACCTACGTACTCTAGTTTTTCTAGCGGTTTTCGCTGACCTACGTACCCTGGCCTTTCTATAGCTGCTGGGTTGCGTTAAGACCGACACAGAGGTACACCAAACAAAACACAAATTAAGGTAATATTGAATGTTTCAGAGGTAACACGATGCGTCCTATGCCAAACACCGTCCTATGCCAAACACTGTCCTAGGCGTCACACATTGGATACTCAATCGGATTAGCAACAACAAAACAACATATTTTATTGATGGTTTTAATATGCAAAGTTTATAAGCATCGTTGGCTACATAACACGTGCGTGTGTCTTAATGCACACATAGGAGATGCTGAATTAGGACACATAGGATACGTTTAATACGTCTGGGAAAGTTCGTATAATAAGAAGGGAAGTGGTTATATTATATGTTAAAGGAAAACTGTCTGGAGAGAAACATTTGTCATTTGTAACTCCAGAAATGCTAAAAAAAATAAAGGCAATGAGGGATAATAAATGTATTAGTGGCTCCATTGAGAAGAAGACAGCGTAGATGGGGAGGTTTCAAACTGAAAATCAAGTTTGAGTGTGGTACCACACGGATCAGGATTAGGACTTTTGCTATTCCTAATATATATCAGTGACTTCGACGATAATATAACAAGCACCGTACTGACATTACGATATTGTATCCTATTTTGTAGACAGTATTATAAATTAAGGCTAACATTTGCTTGATGCAAAGGTATAATTAGCTTTGTTATATTTCTCCTAATGTTATATTTCTCCTAATCAACACTTGACGTATTACCTCTTGAAGCTGCAATGTCACACTGTTCTGAAACTTTCTCATCAGCACTTATTGGTACTGCTAAGTAAACAAACACCCTACCTTGTTAAAAAAACATAGCTACTATTCACTGTTACATTATAACTTAATAATTTGTTTGAACTATATTGCCATACAAATACAGAACAGATGGCAAGCGGATAAGGATGTCGTATTTAGAGATTATTCATTAATGTGTAATAATAATTTGTAAATTTTGCTTCAAATCTATTCTCGCAGATAACACTTACGCAATACATAATCTGTTGATTCTGTTCCATTGATTTATTGTCCTCTGTGTGAATGAATACTTTCTGTCGTCTAAACTTAACAATTCATTCACTAACGTTATTTATGTTTCCTGGGGTGTCGAATGCGTAGAGAGACGCTGGTCTAGTTTCAAGTGTGGCCGCAGCTCGTTTGATGTAGGAATAAGGGAAAGGCGGACACATAAGTAAAGGTTGGTATAGGGCATATTTTAAAGCCAGGTTGTATGCATCACAAGTACACCAGTAAACATAATCATTGTACATACAAGTCGATTATAAACAGTTATTGTTGTACCCAACAAAACAACAGTGTATGCACACAACCAATCCAATTTGTAATCACCATAATACATCAAAGGTACCTGTCCATACACGTCAAAGAAAACGTCATAGATAAACCACATAACACATCAAATAGATAATTACCATATTATATCAAAGTAAATGGGCTACCTGTCCATACATGACATAGAAGACATCATAAATAATCCATGCTACGACACGTATTGCAACATTATGAAATCAGAGGTGGAGGAGAGGAGGTGGTGGTCAAATAAAGTTTGTAAATATCAACTCACTTCGTTGACTTTCGAAACCGGAATAGCAGCGCCTGACCACCCCAGCGGTGAGCAGGTGCGTGCGGTAGACGATACCAATCGCTTGGAAGCAGGGGTGGTAAGGTTGCATGAATAGTACATTGATATTCCAACCATCCACCACAGAAACATAAACCACTTTTTACTGTGCTAAAAATTACATTTCCTCTCCAACGTCTTCTAACTTCATAAAAGTAGTAGAAACATGACGCTATCATTATTATCACAACCATTTACTATTGTAACAATTTCTATTTTGTCTCCTCTTTATCTCCTTTTGTTTAATTCTGTTAAATCAAAGACTTTTAGCTTTTTTGATTACTCATCTCTCAGACATGTAAGTTCATGTGGGCTATATATAAACAAATGCTAAAGAATATGTACTAATCGCAGTTTTCCATATACATTTCTACAATACACTGTAAAAATATATATAATTTCTATTTCTTGTGTTTTATAGTAATCAATATAATTGTTTATATTGGTATCCGCACCCATTGATCAAAATAATACACAATGTGGTCTAGTCGTTGAAGCGGTTCACTTCGAGAGGGCAGTCAAGTTTCAGCGCTCACACGACAATGACAATATTTGATGACGTCGTTAACAGGAGGCTGTGACCAAAGCGATTCCGTTGTTCAGTTGCACCTTCAGATTAACCATCTACAAATTGGCGGTGGCCCGAGGTCTATTGGCGGTGGCCCCAGGTCTATTGGCGGTGGCCCTAGGTCTATTTAAGAGCTCAGCCGTTATCGTAACCTGCCACGAAACAACGTTACTAAGTTGAACAGTAGATATTAAAATGGTGTGCTACTAGTAGAATACGCCGAAGAAGATGGAGGAAGTCGGAGTAAAAAAGAAAGCTGAGGCGACGAAACAAACATGACGTAGGAAAAGGGAAGACCGCAATTAAGATTGGAGAATTACATAAATATGGAAGAAATGTGGAGAAGCGTGAAAATTGTAGGGAGAATGCTGCCGGTAGGACGATGGAAAGGAATACGTGAACTACCCAGAGCATAAATATATATAATTTTTATTGAATATTGCGGAGACATTTTCATAGAAATCATAAAATAACTTATGTAATTGTTATATAATATAATTGTTGTATATTGTTTTATGTGTTTTGTATAGAATAATCATTATTATATTTGCGGAGATATTACTTTAGAATTCACAAAATATTTTTTAGCATTTGTAATATCCTTGTGGCATGTTACAAGTATACTGATGTTATTTTGATATTAGAATTCTATATCCACAGTCTTTATTTACGGGTTGAACGTTTTAAGCGTGACTGAATGCGCAAGAGTTATGATAAATAATTTGTTTATACGTGAATACATTTCGCATCGGTGTGAACAATATCGCTTTTGGGCAGGAAATATAAAATAATAATAAATATTAATAATAACAAGTTATGCTCAATGAGCAAAGAGCAGTTAGCTCAACATCAGTACAGTGTGGTTCTATCTGATGAATACTTCGCACAACTCCCGCTTCATTGTGGGGGCGCTGAGGATGACGAGAAACACCTGCCGACACTTGGTGTCGCTACAGTCGCACTCGACGACACATTTTCCGGGTTCGGTGTCGCAGAACGAAGGGTTGTTGTGATAGGGGAGCATGGCTGACTGATCACCTTGCGTATACACCATCGTCGCCGGGAAGTCGAGACAATCGCCATTGTCCAGCACGGCAGTCATCGTCAGGTTGTCTAGCGCAGTCAGCATCTCAATCTTAAGGCTGAAACCTTTCTCCGATTCTCGTGTTGTCACTAGCTCACAGGTGTCGTTGTTCGCGTCAGTGATTATAGAAACGTTGTAGTTGTTGCGATATCCAGTCATCTCCATCATGCTCGGTTCAAAGTAACCTATAAAGAGTATACTCTAGAAAGAGCCGGTCTGTCTCTAGAGCTCACCACGAAGGCACGTGATAACTATTGACATAGGTGTCAACATTACTGCCTTCTGGAAGGAAATACCGCTACACTGCGTGTGTGCGTGTGTGCGTGTGTGCGTGCGTGCGTGCGTGCGTGTGTGCGTGCGTGTGTGTGTGTGTGTGTGTGTGTGTGTGTGTGTGTGTGTGTGTGTGTGTGTGTGTGTGTGTGTGTGTGTGTGTGTGTGTGTGTGTGTGTGTGTGTGTGTGTGTGTGTGTGTGTGTGTGTGTGTGTGTGTGTGTGTGTGTGTGTGTGTGTGTGTGTGAATGCATGTGGGTACGTGCATGAGTGCGTGGGTCCGAGATGATGCGCGCCTGCCAATGTACACCCCCTTGCCGAAGATGTTGATTTTAGCTGTAATCGCTACTATCTAGAAGTGGAGAGACTAAATAGATGAAGTGGAGATAATATATATCTAGATGAAGAATTTAAATGATGTGGAGTGACTCGCCCTCAAAAATTAGATGTAACTTACTGTAGACTTCCACTTCGCACAGTATCAGCACGTCTCTTGATGTACGGTTCCCTTCGATTTGGATGAACAGGTATCGCCCTCTGGCGGTGTTGGTGCACGTCAGTTTCTTACTGGTTGGAGGGAAAGAACCTTTGTAGAAGAGACAAACTTGGTATGGTGATTTCTGAGGACCATTCTTTGCATTGGGCAGTGTGTTGGTCAGGCCGATCTTGAAGTCGTGCAAGCGGCGAGCTGTAGGCGAAATCAAACATTATAGGAAGGAACGGGAGGGAAGACAACCGGAGTGAAGGAGAGGGGAGTAAAGGAGACAGGAGGGAAGGAGAAGGGAGTGGAGGAGGCGGGAGGGAAAACAACCGGAGTGAAGGAGAGGGGAGTGGGAGAGACAAGAGCAAAGGAGTGGGAAGTGGGGGAGACAGGAGCGAAGGAGACAGGAGGGAAGGGGTCAGGACAGAATGTGATGGAAGGGATCGAACGGAAGAGTTACTCTGCAGCAGTGATAGAGGGAGTTTGTGGGGGATTCGATAGTTAGGAAGACCAACAGAGTCTTAAACAAGGGAGATGATGTGGTGGTCTGCTTGCCTGGAGTCAAAATAGAGGCGATAACTGAGAGGGTAAAAACATCGTAGGTTCGGGTAAGGGGTGGATCTGTTTTAGTACACGTAGGGACAAACAACGTAGAGAGGGAGGGTACAACTGCCATAGTTAGGAAATATAGCCAGTTGATCAGAACACTAAAGCAGACGCGGGTTGAGCAGGTAATACTGTCAGGTATTTTTCCTGTAATGGGCAGGAGGGGTCACAAATATTGAAATTGTCGGGGGGTGGCAATTAACATGTTAGTCCAGAAGCTATGTAGGGAAGAGGAAGTTGGATTTGTAGATTTATGGGGAAGTTTTGTTGGGAGGGCTGATATGTACATGACGGATGGGCTTCATCTAAGTGGAAAGGGGGCGGCAGTATTCGCGGACAAACTTTCAGCAGCAGTAGATAGTGACATGGCTACAATGACAAATATTTTTGGAAGTAAACATTGTTTAAACTAGAAGTGCAGGGGGGGTTACCTAGAGGTGTATCAAGCAGAACAAGAGGCCACTAGCACAGATAAACCAATAGTAAATAATAAATTTATATCTGAAAAAGGTTATAGATGCGTATGTTTAAATGCAAGGAGCATAGTAAATAAGAAAAACGAATTAAACATTATGGTAGAAGATATTGACCCTCACATAATTGGTATAACTGAATCATGAGCCAACATAGATATAACAGATGCTGAATTAGGACTGACAGGATACGTAATGTTTAGGAAAGATCGAATAGGAAGAAGGGGCGGGGGAGTTATTTTATATGTTAAAGAATCTATTCAGGCTTATGAAATAAAACTAGAAAGGGAAGCAGATTGCGATGAAGCTGTTTGGTCCACAATTGTTTCAGGAAATTCAAAATTAACTATTGGATTAGTTTACCGAAGTCCAAACATAAACGAAGAGGACAACACAAAAATGAAAAATGCTATAAAGGAAGTTAGTAAAGGCGAATGTATCATAATGGGAGATTATAACCATGGACACCTACAATGGAATTCTCTAGAGAGCACAGGGATTGAGGACCAACAATTTCTATTTTTAATTCAGGATAGCTTTCTTACTCAGCACGTCCTAGAACCAACCAGGGGAGAAAATGTATTAGATATAGTTTTGTCATAAAAAAAAAATTAGTGGACAATGTAAAAATATTTGAAATATTGGGTAACAGTGAACATAATCAAATACATTTTGACATCAATGTAAAATCAGAAAGTAAAAATAAGAAAACGTAAAAGAGAAACTTCCACAATGGTAGCTACAAAGATATGACAAAATACTTAGCAAAGCTAGATTGGAATAACATGCTGATAAATAAGACCGCAAATGAATGTTGGAATATTCTAAAATATGAAATTGAGAGTATCATCGATAATTTGTTCCCTTCCAAAAACAAGGAAAACGGTGTAGAAAGAAACACTTGTCAAAAGAGGCTATTAGAAAAATAGTGTTAAAACAAACTATGTGGAGGGTTTATAGGCGTACCAGAAAGGAAGAAGACTATGCAAATTACAAAGAGGCACTTAATGCAGCTACAACTGAAATCAGACAATCTAAAAGAAGCTATGAGCAAACACTAGCATATAACATAAAAAATTACAGCAAGAGTTTTTATGCATATGTCAGGAGTAAACAAAACGTACAAGACAAGGTTGGGCCTCTAGAAGACAGTGCTGGAAATATAATATCACAGGGGTTTTTAATGGCGGAAGACCTAAATGGTTACTTCAGTTCAGTGTTTATCAAAGAAAATATTAGTTCATTACCAGTTGCTGATGCTAAATTTCAGGAGGCCTAATCTGACTATTTAGGTCCGTTAGTTGTAACTCCAGAATTGGTAGCTAAGAAAATAAAGGCAATGAAGGATAACAAATCACCGGGAGTGGATGGGTTTCCTCCAAAATTACTAATGGAAACAGTAGAACAAATCAGTATACCACTTGCAAGAGTATTCAACTTGTCATTAAAAGAGGGAGTTGTACCGTTTGAATGGAAAGAAGCCAACATCATACCATTATTTAAAAAGGGTTCGATAAATAATCAGAGAATTACAGACCAGTGAGTTTAACGTCAGTGATTTGTAAATTATTAGAAAGGTTAATTAAAGACCATATGGTGGACTTCCTCGTTAAGCATAAATTATTAAATTCATCTCAACATGGATTCCTCAAAACGAGGTCATGCTTAACAAATATGTTATGTTTTTTGGAAGAAGTCACTAAATGGATAGACGTGGAATCGCCAGTTGATATTATCTACTTAGATGTTCAAAAAGCTTTTGACAAAGTGCCACATCAAAGATTACTACTTAAATTAAAAGCCCATGGTATCGGGGATAGCATAACTGTCTGGATAGAACAATGGCTGACTGACAGAAGACAACGAGTTGTAATAGATGGAGAAGTTTCAAATTGGAAATCGGTTTTGAGTGGGGTACCTCAAGGATCAGTATTAGGACCTATATTATTCTTAATTTATATCAATGACTTGGACGACAGTATAACAAGTAACGTACTGAAATTTGCGGATGACACAAAACTGTTTAGAAAGGTTAATACTGATGGTGATAAACAACATTTACAAAACGATCTAGACAGATTAGTGAAATGGTCTGAGAAATGGCAGATGTTGTTCAATTTTGGGAAATGTAAATGCCTACATACAGGACATGGGAACTTGAATGTAAATTATAAAATGGGAGATTCTGTTCTGGGTACTACTGTAAAAGAAAAGGACTTAGGAGTTACAATAAGCGCTGATATGAAAGTTTCAGAGCAGTGTGGTATTGCAGCTCCAAAGGGTAACCAAATTCTTGGATTGATTAGAAGAAACATAACATACAAGGGAAAAAAGTTAATTATACCTCTTTATAAAGCAATAGTTAGACCTCATTTAGAATACTGTATACAAGCATGGAGACCATATCGTAAGACGGATATAGATACGCTTGAACGCATACAAAGGAGAGCAACTAAAATGATTCCAGAACTGAGAGACCTTAGTTATGAAGAACGCCTGAAAGAATGTGGTTTAACAACTCTAGAGACAAGGAGGTTAAGAGGAGATCAGATTGAAGTTTTTAAGATATTGAATGGGTATGAAAATACTGATAGGAATATGTTTTTCTCACTCAAGAAGGATAGCAGAACTAGAGGACAAGAGGAAAATTAGTAAAGGATCAATGTAGATTGGACATCAGGAAGCACTCGTCCTCACAGAGGACAACAAATGAACGGAAAAAATTGTCCACAGATTGTGTAACTGCTAGCAGCGTGAATATGTTTAAAAACAAGGTTGACACATATCTCAGGAGGGCGGGTTATAAGTAGCTGAACATTGTTGGACTCTCGATAAGCCAATGGCTTCCTTGTCCACTTGCCATCTGGGCCTTTGGCTTGGATGGCAAATCTTGTTAAATCTATATAATATGAAACAAATTCTCGTCTTACCAAGTTGACTGCTTACCTACACAGTTCATCGAAGATATTGGTAATTAGGTAATTAGGCTAATAACATGTGGCTGGCATACACATATGTACATCATTGATACATAACCTTCATAAGTTAGAGTAGTGTTAGAACGGATGTAATCATTGAAGTGGATCACTTGGAGATGACAGTCAAGCTTCAGCACTCACACGACAGGGGACAATATCAATATTTGATGACGTCGTTAACATTAGGCTGCGACCGATACGATGCGTGCTCGGTCGTTCAGTGCAGTGTATCTCTCAACATCTACAAATTGACGTCGGCCCTAGCTCTATTTAAGACCTTTACAGGTATTGTAAAGCAAACTTGATGCAGTTTTATTCAGAGTCGATAAGTGTGTTTGGTAAAGATATTTAAAAATAAATAGCACACAATATTGTATCATTTAGTTTTTATTTTACGATCCATTGTTCTATAACTATCTGGCGGTGTTACTGGTACGCCCACCAACGCACGCACGCACGCACGCACGCACACACTCACACATACACGCACACACACATCCACGCACACACACGCACGCATACACGCACACATGTTCGGACAAACCTTTGCGCACGCACGGACCGTGTCCTTGGATTTCCATGCATTTGAATTTGAAACTGTCGCGTTTGAATTTAAGTGCAGTGACATGCAATGACTAACTGTTAAATTATGTTCGTGAAAATGTTCGTCAAATTGGTAGATATACATGAGTAACGATGTTTTTCAAACCGAAACTATTCATACTACTTACTGTCATCGCTTATACTACCATGGTTGAGAATAAAGTATCTCAATAGTTGTGTTTTGAAGTCAATCGTTACTCATGTTTATATTATGGTTGGAGCTATTACGTTGATAATTAGGCATATGTTAAAACAATGATGGTGATGGTGTACTTCGCAAGCACAATGAAAATACACAATGAATTTGTACCACCAAGCCAATATTTTCCTTAGAATGAAATTAAACCGAACCACATATAAAATTGCTCATAAACCATAGTGTTGAATTAGCTCAGATTTGTCTTCTTGAAATGACAAACGCAGAGGTAAAGTATATAACAGTTTTCTCCCGAAACATCGTCAGCCTTAAATAATCCACTTTCACAGGAAACATTTACGTAGAAAGAAAAATGCTAAAATGACTTTGTATTTGTTCCATTAATAATTATGTAACTTACGACGATGACGAATCCTGTTTGAGATCTGCACGTGGGTGACGAGATGTTCACAGCCTAGGTCCACCGCCCACCACGGATTCGTACTGCTGGTTGTACGCGTGCAGGTACGATTAATGTAATGCTCAATCGCTTTGCCGTCCACCGCACGCGACGCATTGCGACGTAGATAAGTCGAACTCTGGTAGGCCGGCTTGTTCAACGCCAGATTCAATGTAGCTATGTGTAAATTCAACGGAGAGGACGATCCACATACGGAAGACGCAGGTAAAGAGTTTGGTATTTTCACCGTAAAATCGTGCTTCAGCATCATCTATCTATTCTATTCTAACATCTTCACCGCCTAAAATATGTTTCACTGAACCACATCTTATGGTAATCGGGCTAGTGTATGTTTGCTATGCTACTTTTCCTACACGCTTTGCCTCTCGGGCGCCAAGGGTTTAGGGGTTCAACTACGACCACAGGAAGAGTCGTAATGTATTTTCTTGAAATTCACTTCACTATTGCCTTTGTTATGATCTGTGGTAAGATGTGGACGATCGAACAATTTCTGACCTAATCATGAAAAAATCACATAAAGTGCCGGTTATAATATAATATAAGTTTGCTAATGACATTCACATACGAACTACCAAGTTATCCCTTCCAGATGATGGATATGTTTATAATATAATATAAGTTTGCTAATGACAGTCACATACGAACCACCAAGTTATCCCTTCCAGATGATGGATATGTTTATAACATAATATAAGTTTGCTAATGACAGTCACATACGAACTACCAAGTTATCCCTTGCAGATGATGGATATGTTTATAATATAATATAAGTTTGCTAATGACAGTCACATTCGAACTACCAAGTTATCCATTCCAGATGATAGATATGTTTATAATATAATATAAGTTTGCTAATGACAGTCACATACGAAATACCAAGTTATCCCTTCCAGATGATAAATATATTTATAATATAATATAAGTTTGCTAATGACAGTCACATACGAACTACCAAGTTATCCCTTCCAGATGATAGATATGTTTATAATATAATATAAGTTTGCTAATGACAGTCACATACGAACTACCAAGTTATCCCTTCCAGATGATAGATATGTTTATAATATAATATAAGTTTGCTAATGACAGTCACATACGAACTACCAAGTTAGCCCTTCCAGATGATATATATGTTTATAATATAATATAAGTTTGCTAATGAAATTCACATACGAAAAACAAAGTTATCCCTTCCAGAGGATGGATATGTTTGCTTGCTTAAGTAAGTCTTAATGTTGGCCTTCAATGGCGCGGTTTCAGAGATAAATGTCTACTTTACATGTTGTAATACAATTCAAATGGAATAATTGTATGTAAGTGTATAAATTTTGTAAGAAAATATTCACCTTATTTAAGATTTGAATATCAGTCGATAATCTCGCACAGCAAATGGCTTATGTAACAGACTGACTATTTGAAATGATGCATAAAGCCTTTAATTAGAAAGATTTCGCATCGAACGTGCTCGTGTCGAACATCTGACTAATTCTGCGACACTACTTAGCCTGTATTGAGAATGACATACCCACCTGAATATGTGGAGAAAAATGTCAGCAATGTGAATGCAAGGATCTTCTGACATGACGACGCGCTGCAGAAAACCCGGGCCATGGCTGCTTGCTTCGACGACTGGAGATGAATGCGGCGATGTGTGAGACAGAGCAACAGACTTCGGCGTCCAATCTCTAGATTAACACACGCTGCGACGAAGCAAGCAATCAGTTAATTGTTATGCCAAAAAAAGAGTCAGTCATGTAATTGCGTTGTGACGCCTAAGGTTTCGGGAGCGTAGTAACAACGACAACAATACCACTTATTCATGGTTGTAACACGTAACATATACACGCGTCGTTAGCTACGGGTTATCCACTAGCTCTTATTGATATACAAATGTTTGGACAAAAAACAGGGAATTATTGGAAATCGTGTCAATATTGTCCTCTGAAATGACGACAACACGTCGATATGATCTCAGCTCCCCAATGATATCAGCCCCTTCGGTATTGGCCCCCGTCGGTGTAGGCCCCCGTCGACACGGGCCTTCGTCGATATCGGCCTCCGTCGAAATTAGCCCCCAATTATACCAGCCCCCGTGTATCTCAGCCCCCGTCGGTGTTGATTCCCGTGGACCTCGGCCCCCGTCCTCCCAATGAATCGTACTTGCAGTACACTAATAAATACACGTGTACATATACACGGTCAGTGCATCGAACAGACGCGTGAGTAGTTATTGGGGGTTTTTGGGACCTCAAATGCAGTGGCTACGCATGACTGATTTCGGTTAAGAGCGCCCCTAGCGGCCTGTTCACGCATGAACGACGTGGGGGATTGCAGCCAATCAGAGCGTGACGACCCCACCCCAGGAGAGGAGTGTTGAGATGAAAGAGTGAACGGGGGTCATGAACGGGGTAATGAACACTGAAGAGGGTCATTAATAACTGAGATCAAAGGACCTAACGAGGAGACGAGAAAGGAACGAGACACGTCGTAGAGGGTGGGGTCGCAGGCAAGCAGAGCGTAACCACCCCGCCCCGCCCCACCCCACCCCACCCCAGGAGATGAACATTACTAATTGAGATGAAAGAGTTAACAGTGATCAGCAAGAGGGTAATTAATAACTTAGATCAAAGGACGTAACGAGGAGACGAGAGGCTCATCGATCGATTACGACGAGCGATAATACAGTCTACCTTGTCGCATTTGTTTAAGCCAATCAAACACGCGGCAATCGTTAGCAACTAGATCGGTGCCGAATACGTTGATAAAAGTTCTCATTGGAAAGCCGTTACAACGAAGCAATAGAAAAGCTACGCAATAGTGTCCGCAAACGTTAGACAGAGGGCTCTGAACTCTCTTGCTATCATGAGTCCACTCGGAACAATGTTCGTTCATGAAGGTGCGGAAGGCAGCGTGACGTGGCGGCAGGCCGTACGAGCAGAAGTAACCGCCGCGTCCGTCGGCAGCCAGGTACAGCGCGTTCCAGTGTTCGCCGGTTCGTCGCCGTCGTCGGTGTTGCACACGAAGGCGGATAGTGGACATAGAAAGAATATAGAGAGTAAAAATAATACATTGACCTCCAACCACATACTGGCTCTTTACACAATGCGTCCATCATACAGTCCTCTGTCTTTCCTACCGCCAGCCACACCCTTGCACCTTATACATTGCGTCCACCATACTGTCCTCAATTGCTTCTACCTCCAACCACATACTGGCTCTTTACACATTGCGTCCATCTTACAGTCCTCTGTCTTTCCTACCTCCAGCCACACCCTTGCTCCTTATACATTGCGTACACCTACTGTCCTCAGTTGCTCCTACCTGCAGCCACATCCCGGCAGTTGAAACATCGCGGTCCCGACGGCTTGGAGAACTACCAAGACATCGCTGAACAGGGGTACCAGTTCGGCAGGCATGATCTATCTGAACGACTACGAAGGCAGTAATGACGGTTGTGATGACGACACGAAGAACCCAGCTCAATTATATAGCATGGTAGAAATAAACCAGACAGCTGACGTAACCCTCAGAACAATACCACCGTAATCAGAAAAACAGATAAGCGGCCGGCAGCTGTCAACTAACCGACACCAGGCATCCATCACGCAAGGAAAAAGCGGGGGTTATGAGTACCGAGACAGCTCTAGAACGGCGTGTATTTAATACAGTAAATGTACAAATCAATAATTATCTGAACTAATCGATGTAATGAGGGTCTCCTCTCGTCTGTCGCTAGTACGGACGCTTCTTCACACCCTTCCTCCTCCTACATAACAGAAATAGAACTACTGTATACGTTGCTCCTACTTCCAGCCACATACTGGCTCCCGATATATTGCGTCTATCATACAGTCCTCCTTCTTTCCTACCTCCAGCCACACCCTTACTCCTTACACATTGCCTCCACCATACTATCCTCTGTTATTCCTACGTACAGCCACATCCTGGCTCCTGACACATTGCGGCCATCATACAGTCCCCTGTCTCTCCTACCTCCAACCACATCCTCGCTCCTGATACATTGCGTCTACCATACTGTCCTCTGTTTCTCCTACCTCCAGCCACATCCTGACTCCTGATACATTGCGTCCATCACACAGTCCTCTGTCTCCCCTACATCCAGCCACATCTTGGCTCTGTACACATTGCATCCATCATACAGTCCTCTGTCTTTCCTACCTCCAGCCAAACCCTTGCTCCTTATACATTGCATCCACCATACTCTCCTCAGTTGCCCCTACCTCCAGCCACATCCCTGCTCCTTACACATTGCCTCCACCATACTATCCTCTGTTGTTCCTACCTACAGCCACATCCTGCCTCCTGACACATTGCGTCCATCATACAGTCCTCTGTCATTCCTACCTCCAGCCACACCCTTGCTCCTTATATACTGCGTCCACCATACTATCCTCTGTATCTTCTACCTCCAGCCACATCCTGACTCCTGATACATTGCGTCCGTCATACAGTCCTCTGTCTCCCCTACATCTAGCCACATCCTGGCTTTTTACACATTGCGTTCATCATACAGTCCTCTTTCTTTCCTACCTCCAGCCACACCCTTGCTCCTTATACGCTGCGTCCACCATACTCTCCTCTGTATCTCCTACCTCCAGCCACATCCTGACTCCTGACACATTGCGTCCACCATACTATCCTCTGTATCTCCTACCTCCAGCCACATCCGGGCTCTTTACACATTGCGTCCATCATACAGTCCTCTGTCTTTCCTACCTCCAGCCACACCCTTGCTCCTTATACATTGCGTCCACCATACTGTCCTCAGTTGCTCCTACCTCCAGCCACATCCTGACTCCTGATACATTGCGTCCATCATACAGTCCTCTGTCTCCCCTACATCTTGGCTCTGTACACATTGCGTCCATCATACAGTCCTCTGTCTTTCCTACGTCCAACCAAACCCTTGCTCCTTATACATTGCATCCACCAGTGATTATATCACATACTGTTCTGCTTGACTGCTCTCTTGATTAATGAGTGCAGCTACCCGGGCAGAAATTTTTATTGAAAAGTGCAGAATAGTACATATTGTGTTTTTTAATGTTTCACTGTCATTTCATCCCTGTATAATATTTGTATGAAATTGCAAATAATATAAGAATATTTTTTGTAGTATTATTAATTTTTTTATTATTGTTTCACTTGACAAGTGTTGCATAGCTGCTGCGCTAAATCTGTGTTGTCATTATGTTATCTTTTTTCTTATATTCTGTTTAGGCAGGCGAGATATTTTTTTATTTGTTCTACATTAAACGTAAGGTGTCTCTTACGCTAGCGACATATGCTATGTCTCAGTGAGAGTCTCCATTGACTATATACTTATATCATTCTAAATGTGTATGGATTTTTTTATTTCAGCCAAAAAATAATTATTCTCTCTTCTCTCATCTCTCTATGTCCACTGGCTCCTGGTTGGCTTTGTATTGACGCTGGACAAGCGTCTGTTCGATGCACTGACCGTGCATGTGTACACGTGTATTTAATAATGTAATGCAGGTACGATTAATTGGGGACGACGTTAGACGAGGTGGACGGGAATCAACACCGACGGGGGCTGAGATAGCCGGGGGTTGATATAATTAGGGACGACGGGGCCCGAGGACGACGGCGATCAATTCCGACGGGGGCTGAGTTAGCCGGGATTGATATCATTGGGGATGACGGGGCCCGAGGTCAACGGCGATCAACACCGACGGGGGCTGAGATAGCCGGGGGTTGATATCACTGGGGACGACGGGGCCCGAGGTCGACGGCGATCAACACCGACGGGGGCTGAGATAGCCGGGGGTTGGTATCATTGGGGACGACGGGGCCCGAGGTCGACAGCGATCAATTCCGACGGGGGCTGGGATAGCCGGGGGTTGATATCATTGGGGACGACGGGGCCCGAGGTCGACGGCGATCAATTCCGACGGGGGCTGAGATAGACGCGGGTTGATATCTTTTGAGGGCCGAATCTACGAAGGTCCATTTCAACGGGGGCCTACACCGACGGGGGTCAATATCATTGGGGAGCTGAGATCGACGGGGGGGTGAAGGTTGCTCTGCCGAAGTCAACGGGGTTCATATCGACGTGCTGTCGTCATTTCAGAGGATAATATTGACACGATTTCCAATAATTCCCTGGTTTTTTGTCCAAACATTTGTACATCGTCCCCAATGATATCAAGTGTATCAAGTGTATAACCCGTAGCTAACGATGCGTGTGTATGTTACGTGTTTCAAACATGAATAAGTGGTAATGTTGTCGTTGTTGCTAATCTCCCGGAATATTAGGCTTCACAACGCAATTACATGACTGACTCTTATTTTGGCATAACAGTTAACTGATTGCATGCCTCATCGCAGCGTGTGTAAATCTAGAGATTGGACGCCGATGTATGTTGCTCTGCCTCGTACATCGCCGCATTCATCTCCAGTCGTCGAAGCAAGCAGCCATGGCCCGGGTTGTCTGCAGCACGTTGCCATGTCAGACTATCCTTGCCGTCACTCTGGTGACACTGGTCGTCACATATTCAGATGGGTATGTCATTCTGAATACAGGCTAAGTAGTGTCGCAAAATTAGTCAGATGTTCGACACGAACACGTTTGACGTTAAGTCTTTCTGATTAAAGGCTTATATCTCCTTTATGCTTTTAAAGGCTTTATGCGTCATTTTAAATAGACAGTTTGTTACATAAGTCATTTGCTGTGCGAGATTATCGACTGATATTCAAACTTTAAATCAGGTGAAGATTTTCTTACAACATTTATACACTTACATACAATTATACCATTTGAATTGTATTACAACATGTGAAGTAAACATTTATTTCTGAAACCGCGCCATTAAAGGCCAACATTAAGACTTACTTAAACAAGCAAACATACCCATCCTCTGGAAGGGATAACTTTGCAGTTCGTATGTGACTGCCATTAGCAAACTTATATTATAAATGGAACCGTTATATGATTGTTTTCATGATTAGGTCAGAATTTGTACGATCGTCCACATCTTACCACATATCCTATCAAAGGCAATAGCGGAGTGAATTTAAAGAAAACATTACGACTCTTCCTGGGATCATAGTTGAACCCCCTAATCGTTTGGCGCCCGAGAGGCAAAGCATATAGGAGAAGTAGCATAGCGAACATGCACTAGCCCGATTACAGTAAGATGTGGTTCAGTAAGACACATTTTGGCGGTGAAGATTTTAGAATAGAATAGATCGATGATGCAATAGCACGATTTTAAGGTGAAAATACCAAACTCTGCACCTGCGTCTTCCGTATGTGGATCGTCCTCTCCGTTTAATTTACACGCAGCGACACTGAATCTGGCGTTGAACAAGCCGGCCTACCAGAGTTCGACTTATTGGCGTCGCAATGCGTCGCGTGCGGTGGACGGCAACGCGAGTGGGATTTATAGACATCGTTCCTGCACGCATGCAACCTTCAAACAGATGAATCCGTGGTGGGCGGTGGACCTAGGCTGTGAACATCTCGTCACCCACGTGCTGATATCAAACAGGTTTGGTTATCGTAAGTATTATTATTATTCATTGAACAACTACGAAGTCATTTTAGCATTTTTCTGTTTACGTAAATGTTGCCTGTGAAAGGGGATTGTTTAAGGGTGACGATGTCTCGGGAGAAAACTATTATATATGTTTTATCTGCGTTTGTTCTTTCTAGAAGGGACGGTTGAGCTAATTCAACACTATGATTTATGAGTGATTTTTTTACGGCTAGGTTTAATTTAATTCTAAGGAAAATATGGGCTTGGTGGCAAAAATTCATTGTGTATTTTCATTGTACTTGCGACTAATTATATCGAAGCTGAGATTAATCTATATTGAATGTGTTGGAAGTACACCATCACCATCATTGTTTTAACATATGCCTAAGTATCAACGTAAAGCGCTTCCATAACCACAGAAGTTATATTTGAATACAGCAATCGTCAAAGCTCTAATCATAATATAACCATGAGTAACGATTGTCTTCAAAACACAACTATTGAGATAGCTTATTCTCAACCATGGTAGTCGAAGCGATGACAGTAAGTAGTATCAATAGTTTTGGTTTGAAGAGCATCGTTACTCATATATATCTACCAATTTGATGAACATTTTCACGAACATAATTTCACCGTTAATCATTGCATGTCACTGTACTTAAATTCAAACGCGACAGTTTCAAATTCAAAAACGTGGAAATCCGAGGACATGGTCCGTGCGTTCACAAAGGTTTGACCGATAATGTGTGCGTGTGTGTGTGCGTTCGTGCGTGCGTGTGTGCGTGCGTGCGTGCGTGCGTGTGCGTACCATTGACACTGCCAGATATTTATAGAACAATGGATTGTAAAAACAAAAATAAATGATACAATGTATTGTGCTATTTATTTTTAAATGTCTTTACCAAATACACTTATCGATTCTGAATGAGAGTGTATCAAGTTTGCAGTACAATATTTGTAGGCTGTAGAGGTCTTAAATAGAGCTAGGGCCGCCGCCAATTTGTAGATGTTGAGAGTGACGCTGCACTGAACGACCGAGCACGCATCGTATCGGCCGCAGCCTAATGTTAACGACGTCATCAAATATTGATATTGTCCCCTGTCGTGTGAGCGCTGAATCTTGACTGTCCTCTCCAAGTGAATCGCTTCAGTGATTATATCCGTTCTAACACTGTTCTAGCTGATGCAGGTTATGTATCAATGATGTACATATGTGTATGCCAGCCACATGTTATTAGCCTAATTACCTAATTACCAATATATTAACATCTTCAATGAACTGTGTAAGTAAGCAATCAATTTGGTAAGACGCGAATTTGTTTCATATTATATAATGTTTGATTTCGCCTACAGCTGACCGCTTGCACGACTTCAAGATCGGCCTGGCCAACACACTGCCCAATGCAATGAATGGTCCTCAGAAATCACCGTACCAAGTTTGTCTCTTCTACAAAGGTGCTTTCCCTGCAACCAGTAAGAAACTGACGTGCACCAACACCGCCAGAGGGCGATACCTGTTCATCCAAATCGAAGGGAACAGGACATCAGGAGACGTGCTGACGCTGTGCGAAGTGGAAGTCTACAGTAAGTTCCATCTAATTGTCGAGGGCGAGTCACTCCACATCACTTAAAAGTCTCCCCACTTCATCTAGATAATCTCTTCATTTTATTTTATATAGTCTATTCACTTCATCTACAGAATCGTTCCACTTCATATATATATATATATATATATATATATATATATATATATATATATATATATATATATATATATATATATATATATATATATATATATATATATATATATATATATATATATATATATATATATATATATGTATATATATATATATATATATATATATATATATATATATATATATATATATATATATGTATATATGTATATATATATATATATATATATATATATATATATATATATATATATATATATATATATATATATATATATATATATATATATATATATTATCTCCACTTCATCTAGATAGTCTCTCCACTTCTAGACAGTAGCGATTGCAGCTAAAATCAATATCTTCGGGGCAAGGGGTGTACATTGGCAGGCGCGTATCTTCTCGGACGCACGCACGCATGCCCGTACCCACATGCATTCACACACGAACACACTCACGCACGCACGCACGCAGGCACGCACTCACACTAGCACGCACACACACACACACACACACACACACACACACACACACACACACACACACACACAAATAAATTGCCGGCGGCTAATTCTAAAAAAAGGCAATACATATGTTGGTGACGTTATAATCATAGTAGTAGATAATGAGCGTATATAACGCTGACGAATGTATAGGTGTCAGCATCTGCTGATGGACAAGCGGGGAAGTTATCATGAAAAGTAACATTGAAAAGAGGGAGACCTTCCTCCACCCAAGTTGTGTCATTGTTAGCGTTTATGGTCGTTTTCTAACGTATTTTTACGGGTCGCCATATTGGGGTTCGTTCGGTGAAAGTATGCGCGAGCTAATGTGAAATCACGTGAAACAAAAGAAATAAAATGTGCATAGATTGGCATCGTGTAAACAGATAAATCGATTTTAACGTAATTTTTTTTAATAAAAAAAGCGGCATATTTAGTCTAAAAAGCGGGACCAATAGAAAATAGTGGTATTTCCTTCCAGAAGGCAGTAATGTTGACACCTATGTGAATAGTTATCACGTGCCTTCATGGTGAGCTCTAACGACAGACCGGCTCTTTCTAGAGTATGCTCTTTTATAGGTTACTTTGAACCAAGTATGATGGAGATGACTGGATATCGCAACAACTACAACGTTTCTACAATAACTGACGCGAACAACGACACCTGTGAGTTAGTGACAACACAAGAATCGGATAAAGGCTTCAGCCTTAAGATTGAGATGCTGACTGCGCTAGACAACCTGAAGATGACTGCCGTGCTGGACAATGGCGATTGTCTCGACTTCCCGGCGACGATGGTGTATACGCAAGGTGATCAGTCAGCCATGCTCCCCTATCACAACAACCCTTCGTTCTGCGACACCGAGCCCGGAAAATGTGTCTTCGAGTGCGACTGTAGCGACACCAAGTGTCGGCAGGTGTTTCTCGTCATTCTCAGCGCCCCCACAATGAAGCGGGAGTTGTGCGAAGTATTCATCACATAGAACCACACTGTACTGATGTTGAGCTAATTGCTCTTTGTTCATTGAGCATAACTTGTTATTATTAATATGTATTATTGTTATATTTCCCGCCCAAAAGCGATATTGTTGACACGTACGCGAAATGTGTTCACGTACAAACAAGTTATTTACCATAACTCTTGTGCATTCAGTCATACTTAAAACGTTCAACACATAAATACAGACTGTGGAAATATAATTATAATTTCAAAATAACAGCAGTATCCTTGAATGGATAGATGATCCGGTTTCTTGGTTATTAATATTAAGCATAATTACCTGTCAAGAAACTTAGTGTTCGCTCTGTATATTTCAACTGCATCCCGCAGTCTTCTTCAGCAGACTGAAGTTACGGACGTGTCACATGACCAATGTCATGTGACACAAGCTGGAGTAGCACCCATCCTCCAGACATCTGGTTGAGATATGTTGATGACACATTCACAGTGTTACAAGAGAGCGAAGTAAAACATTTCACACACCATCTGAATTAAGTTCACAGTAGAACCAGAACAGGACAATACGTTAGCCTTTTCTAGACACATGTATATTCCTGAAAGATGATGGATAAACCAAGGTCAAGATATATCGGAAAGCAACCCACATTGACCAATATTTCAACTGGGATTCTAATCACCACCTAGAACACAAACGATCAGTGGTCAGGACACTCCTCCAAAGGGCAGAAAACCTGATAACAGAAGAGTAGGACAAGAACATAGAGGTGGACCACATCAAGAAAGTTTAACAAGAATTAAAGAACACCTATCTTGTCGCCAACCCCTTTCAGCTAAAAGTGAACACAAACTTAACACAGGTCATCAGTGCTCTATGAAGGACGTTAATATCTAGACCACGAGGAGAACTAGCACAGGAGGAAAATAAAGGAGGCGATTAACATTCTCAGAGAGAAATCTAAGCTGAACCGAGACGTTGGCCAGGAGCTCCCACCATTCCTACTCCAGCTTGTGTCATGGGACATATCCGTAACTTCAGTCTGCTGAAGAAGACTGCCGGATGCAGTTGAAATATACAGAGCGAACACTAAGTTTCTTGAGAGGTAATTATGCTTAATAACAGCAGTATCCTTGTAACATGCTACAAGGATACTACAAATGCTAAATAATATTTTGTGAATTCTAAAGTAATATCTCCGCAAATGCGCTAATGAGTATTCTATACAAAATACATAAAACATTATATAACAATTATATTATATATTTTATGAATTCTGTAAAAATTTCTTCGCAATATTCAAGAAAAATTCTATATATTTATGCACAGGTTAGTTCACGTCATCCTTTCCGTCTTCCTATCGCCAGCCATCTCCCTACAATTTTCACGCTTCTCCACATTTCTTACATCCGTATTTATGCAACTGGCCAAACTTAATTGCGGTCTTCTATTTTCCTACGTCATGTTTGTTTCGTCGCCTCTGCCTTCTTTCTTACTCCGACTTCCTCCATCTTCTTCGGCGTATTCTACTAGTAGCACACCATTTAAATATCTACTGTTCAACTCAGTAACGTTGTTTCGTGGCAGGTTACGATAACTGCCTAGCTCTTAAAGACCTGGGGCCACCGCCAATTTGTAGAAGGTGAAATTGAAGCTGCAATGAACAACCGAGCACGCATCGCGTCGGTCACAGCTGGTTAACAACGCCATCAAATATTGACATCGTCTTTGTCATGTGAGCGCTGAAGCTTGACTGTCCTCTCCAAGTGAACCGCTTGAACGACTAGACCACATGTTGTACTCTCTTGATCAATGGGTGCGGCTATCCATATCAAAAACTATATTGATTACTATAAAACACAATAAATAAAAATTGTATAGATTTCTACAGTGTATAGAAGAAATGTATGCGGAAAACTGCGATTAATACATATTCTTTAGCATTTGTTTATATATATATATATATATATATATATATATATATATATATATATATATATATATATATATATATATATACCACACATGAACTTACAGATCAGAGAGATGAGTAATCAAAAAAAAGCTAAAAGACTTTGATTTAACAGCATTAAACAAAAGGAGATAAAGAGGAGACAATATATAAATTGTTACAAGAGTAAATGGTTGTGATAATAATGATAGCGTCATGTTTCTTTCACGAAATAACGTTAGTAAATGAACAGTGTAGTTTAGATGACAGAAAGTATTCATTCACACACAGGACAATAAATCAATGGAACATAATAAACAGGTTATGTATTGATTGCGTAAATGTTAACGGCGTGAAAAGATTTAAAACCAAAATTGACAAATATATCAGTTATTACACATTAATGAATAATCTCTAAATACGACACCATTATCCACTAGCCATCTGTTTTGTATTTGTATGGCAAAATTTTTCAAACAAATTATTAAATGATAAAGTAGTAGTGAATAATAACTACGTTTTTTTTAACAAGGTAGGGTGTTTGTTTACTTAGCAGTACCAATAAGTGCTGATGAGAAAGTTTCAGAACAGTGTGACATTGCAGCTTCAAGAGGTAATACGTCAAGTTTTGATTAGGAGAAATATAACATATAACGCAACATAGCTAATTATACCTTTGCATCACGCAAATGTTAGGCTTCGTTTAGAATACTGTCTATAAAATAGGATACCATATCGTAATGTCAGTACGGTGCTTGTAATTATGTGAGGGCCAATATCTTCTACCATAATGTTTAATTCCTTTTTCTTATGTACTGTGCTCATTGCATTAAGACACACGCACGTATTATGTAGCCAACGATGCTTATAAACTTTGTTTATTAAAACCATCAATAAAATATGTTGTTTTGTTGTTGCTAATCTGATTGAGTATCCAATGTGTGACGCCTAGGACGGTGTTTGGCATAGGACGGTGTTTGGCATAGGACGCATCGTGTGTAAATGTAGACATTGGACGCCGATGTATGTTGCTCGGCCTCACACATCACTGCAGTCAGCTCTCGTCATCGGAGCAACCCGTTGAAAAGAAGTGACAGCGCACACGGCAGTTAACTGTTATATGCATATTTAACCCCGAAATCTCATTATCTGTATATAATAATAATAATAATAATGTTTCTCGCTGGGGCCAACTGATCATTTAAGGTTGAAAAAATTGCTCAATCCTAACCGATTGGCTGAGCTAAATGTTTCAGTATGCATATTAACACACACGCAATACGCACGCACGCGCATGCACGCATATATACATATACGCACGCACCATGCACACAAGCACGCACG
Source organism: Lamellibrachia satsuma (assembly GCA_033239005.1). Lineage (NCBI taxonomy): Eukaryota > Metazoa > Annelida > Polychaeta > Sabellida > Siboglinidae > Lamellibrachia > Lamellibrachia satsuma. The sequence continues at coordinate 388,457 of BSQZ01000026.1, forward strand.
CACACACACACACACACACACACACACACACACACACACACACACACACACACACACACACACACACGCACGCACGCATGCGCACACAACTTTGTTTTACATTAATAGGGTGGGTACATGACAACAACACAATATATGTGCCGAAGGTAATCACTGTTATTTAAGTATTTTAATTGATGTATTTTTATTATATATTTGATTTAAAGTGTGACTTTATAAGCCCAACAACTAAAAGATGCACGATACGGAGATCAAATCAGGGCTGCTCGCGTCGCAGGCGAACATGTTACCTTTGAAACATTCAATATTACCTGACTTGTTTTTCGTTTGGTGTATCTCTATGTCTGTCTTGAAACCACCCAGCAGCTATCGAAAGCCCAGGGTACGTAGGTCAGCGAAAACCGCTAGAAACACTAGAGTACTTAGGCGAGCGGAAACCGCTAGGAACGCCACAGTACGTCGAACAGCGGAAACCTCTGGAAAACTAGTGTGTCGTTCAGCGGACACCGATAGAAACACTGCAGAACTGTGTGTTTATTACGGGTCATATTAATGTATTGGTAAAAGCAAATATCGAATTCCGCTGTCTCCTAAATAAACCAGGTTAACACGAATGTGACGGGTTTCTATTTTTAAATATTACATATAAATATTTTATATGAACATTAGACCTACCACGGCAAATAATATTCTCAAACAACATTTTCTAGAATATGTATATCGCTACTTTTTGCTAAATATAAAATACAAAACTATTTAAGCCTGCATTGAATCCTGATCTTTAAGGCGAGAATATATCGGTATCGCACAACATTTACACATATACTAGTGGCAAACTAATTAGTGCGTGTTTATATATTTGTATTCAAGAATGATCGTGAAATAGCCTAATGAATATCGTGAACATATAAGCGTCAGCAGTCATCGGTTCGCTAAAAAAATTTCTAATGCAGCAATGCACATGTCCCACTGCATGCGCACCTCCATTGACATTACCTTGGGAGGCGGATTCAGGATAAAGCATTTGTCGTTAGATAGTTGACTATTACAGTGTACGTTTGGTTCGTTGACCAGACAAAAAGATAAACAATTAATCTTATGTATAACGCCACGACAAACACGTCATAATTAAAGTCACAAGATACATTGGTAAAGTTTAGCGTCCCGCTACCTCTGTAAACTAAACAGAATAGGTACTAATGCCCTGCATGGGCCGGGCTTTGGTCCCAAACCCGCAGCCCATGGGCCTAGTGTCAGCGGGCCGGGCAGAACTTGGGCTGGGCCTGGACCTAATAAAAATATTAATACAAAACCCAGATTTTAATTTTAATATTAAGAAAAACTGATGATAAATTGTATTTCCGGTTAATGAATGTGTGAAGTGTGAAATAACGTGTGAAATGAAGTGTGTAATGAAGTTTCAAGTGTCAAATGAAGTGTTTATTGAAGTGTCAAGTGTGAAATGAAGTGTGAAATGAAGTGTCAAGTGTGAAAGTGTGAAATGAAGTGTGAAGTGTCAAACGAAGTGTGAAGTGTCAAATGAAGTGTGAAGTGTCAAATGAAGTGTGAAGTGTCAAATGAAGTGTCAAATGAAGTGTGAAGTGTCAAACGAAGTGTAAAATGAAGTGTGAAGTGTCAAATGAAGTGTGAATTGTGAAATGAAGTGTGAAGTGTCAAATGAAGTGTGATTTGTGAAATGAAGTATGAAATGAAGTGTGAAGTGTGCAATGAAGTGCGAAATGTCAAGTGTGAAATAAAGTGTCAAGATTCAAATGAAGTGTCAAATGAAGTGTGAAGTGTGAAATGAAGTGTGAAGAGTCAAATGAAATGTGAAGTGTCATATGAAGTGTCAAATGAAGTGTCAAGTGTGAAATGAAGTGTTAAATGAAGTGTCAATTGTGAAAAGAAGTGTGAAATGAAGTGTGCTGTATAAAATGAAATTTAAATTGATTTGTCATGGCAAGCAGGAAAATGTGGATGTTATATTGTTCCATTATCATTCCAGTAGTGATGCTAGTACACATAGGTCGAGTTTGACTTACCGACTTGTGAACAAAACCAACATATGACATGTGACATCAGGGTTGTTTGATTTAAATCATTTGATTTAAATCACTCAAAAAAAATAATTGATTTATGATTTTTTATTCCGGGTTTTTATTTGGTGATTTATATGAATTTAACACAAATAATTGTTTACAAGCATCGAGATCAACACAGTTTTGTTTGATTTTTAATACAAAAGCACAAAGTGTGCGCACTTTTGTCGCTGTATTGACACCAGATAGCCCGATAGTCAAATATTTTATGACGTTGTGTATGTTTGAGCTATTCCCTTTCTGAATGCAGTGAAGCCACACAAACTGGTCTTCCAGAGGAAGTACCTTATCAAGTATCTTATCAAGAAGCACTGAGTTAAAGTCCACTTAGAGCTTGTGCTAGTTGTTACCAATTCAGTATGTTGGCTGGACTCAGTTGTTTAATAATGTACCAGTGTGCAGTCTGGTTCTGGTTGGAGACCCTTAGAGTACACAGAGTCCTGGGCAGGTGCTAATCCACCCTCTCAACAAACAATAATTAGCACTGCTATAGCCACAGACACACATCATGCTCTCCTTTCGAAGACAGATTATGCAACTACAGGGGGTGAGGCCTTGTGGACATTGTTATATAAGCAAAAATCATGTACCCTCTGGTAATACAAGTACCCAAATCATTTGAATAGAACACATTTGAAAGAGTTTATCAATATAAACATATATAAATGCCTATATACTAGATTTTTAAAAAAATATGAATAAAAAAACTGATTTATATTTAAAAAATCCGATTTTTTATATATATTTTTTAAATCATGATTTTTTGCAGCCGTGTGACACATGAGTACAAGTCCACCTGACAAATTCAAGCCAAACAAGCACTGATCAACGCCGGTTGTTTCGCAGTAGAGGCAAGCACATATGTATATTATGAAACAAAAACGATAACGAAGAAGATGAAAGCAATACGGCCAAATGCTCTTGTCATTGTCTACTTGTTTCCTATGACACTGTCTCGGTTGACATGTTGACCAGTGGTTGACCAGAGCTCTCACCGCCTGCAGGTGGCAGCAATGTTGGTTGGTCGGTGTGAAGTAATGTTGACAAAGCCAGATCAGACAGAATGCGTTCCGCTTAAGTAGGTTGTGATTAGAGCGAGCACTGGTCAGTGTTAGTCACTTGGCCCTTGTGCTAGGTATATTTCTGTGTGTCCGAGCGTGTCTTTTGTTTTTGCAGTGCTGTCGGTGTTCTCTGTTTCTCTCCTGTCTATAAATTTCATTGTCTCTGTTTCTTCCTCTCTTTTATGAGACTTTCCTTCTATCTCTCGCAATAATGAAAAAGTAAAAACAAAATCTCATTAAAATGTTACTACTGATATCCTCTCGACATTCACTAATGTATGCTTAACAATGACTAAGAAACAGGCAGTTGTGTTTTATCAAGTAGAATAATGCATGATAATAAACATAATTGGTCTTATGTATTTAACCATCAATTATCCTCCTAGTTAGCACATGGCTGACTAATTCTGAGAACCCAGCTGACATTTTAATCAGTTCAAAGGAGTTCGAGCACACACGTTGGCACAGACACGGGATTGTTATGGTGCACAGCTAATCAATTCAAGGAATTTTTAGATGTACGAGGTATGTTGTGGTGGATCACGAGTAAAACAACTGCATGCCTACAAAGGTAGGAAATGAAAAAGTATGTCAAGATGTTTTTTTGCCGCTACATAACGGGAATGACACTGTTAGCTGATGTCACGAAAGTTATCAGCCAGATAACAGCCATGAGTGTCACAACCATGAGCAGGGTTTTTGTTAAGCGTGGTCATAGCAGGGACCATGAACCCCAAAGCAGGGACCACTTATCATGCTCAGCCTGTGGCCGAGTCACTACGTATCACAGACCCCTGTGGATACACCAGGAACTTATACAATGTCATAATGTAATTTACCTTAACATTTCAGGAGTTTAGTTTATATAGCAATGGAAAATTACTGTTTTGCCTCATCCCCTTTTTCTCCCAAATAGGTCAATAATGCCCATGTTCATGACGGTGTAACAAATTAATTAAAATATTACGGGTTATTGCACAGCAACAAATACCAAAGGTTACTAATAGTATTACTAATAAGCATTAAACTGTACATCATTTACCAAAATTGGTCACATAATTGTTCTGCTTTGTTTTTGTTAAGCGGGGTTGTTCAAGGTTGATTTGATAGCACTTGCTTCTTTGTCACACATTTTTTTCAAAAGGAAACAAGCGACAAGTCACCAAATAATCAACGTCATAAACAGTGCAGTAACGTAGGCAAGAATCGTTGCGCCGATCCAGTCGCTATACGTGATATAATATATATATAATATATATAAAATTGAAGAAACTTTTGCATAAGACATCCATACATCCATTCTATATCAGTAACAAATATTTCATCTTTGCAGTGCAAAACATTTTTTTAAGATGTTTTTAATGAAAATATTACGATTATCGAACGACACAACTTAGTGCTAGTCTATAACGTAGGGCCTAGCCCTAGGCTATAGCGAATGGTGCAGCAACCAGTATACAAGTATTTTTTTATAAATACACATAGTCAAATAGTCCATAGAATAGTGGATAATTACTCTGCCGTAATATGCACAAGAGAGCAAAGCAATACTATGTTTTGTCCGATGTCTCAAAAACACCTCATCGTCACTTGATCCCTTTTGCCATTTCATGGCAGTATAGTGTTAGACTAGGTCACGACACTAGTAGGGGTTCGCTACGCGCCAGTAGCGTACGCTAACCAGTTCCGTAAAACTCTGACAATAATGGAATATTCAGACGTTATTTTAGGATAATGTTGGCCAAGTTCAGTGACTTTAACATTTCGGGACATGCTTTAATAAACGTTGCCTTCTGTTATAAGTTTGCTTTTAAAAATGCCCTATGGACGACTGTCTCGACTAGCGCCGATATGGCATGGTTGCCGATCTGTCCGCTACGCGTGACGTGGTTGCCGATCTGTCCGCTAGGCGCTTGATGGACTGTCTACTAACTACGAACAGAGCTAGCTCTGCCACGAACTACAAGTAACGCTACGAATTGTGGGAGGTAAATTTGCTTTGGCGACGCCTAAAATATATGTGCGAATGATTTAAAACTGCCGTTTATTAACGCAAAGTGACCGCCGCTGTTTTGCTGCCACATGTCATGGTCATCAACGATCGCTGACCTGTCTGTGGGACATCGACGCTGCAATGATTAGCACAAAAGCGGGTCGGTCATTAGCCGACGCGAGGGATAATAAAAATCGGCCGTCCTCTACGATAGCCGGGTACATGGACCGCCATAGCCGGGTAAATTAGATTTTTTTAAATGAGTGACTGTTTTCTGGTTGTCAACACTCTTGTGACAGCAGCAAACAGTGTATTATTCCCTAGATATAATGTAGTTAATGTGACAGATAAAACGTCGCATCTGTGAATAATTTTAAGACATTATTTTAAGAAATTGATCTAAAAATTATTTCATCTTGTATATGCCATTTTACCTTCAGATAATAAATATTATGTGACAGTACGAGGCATCAACATTTAGTTCGGTCCTCCTGGGCTGACTGTGTGCCATGCCCAGTCTTATGCGGTCGACACCACGCCCCCGATCATCTACGCCTGTCGATCACGTCACATATGATGAAGACACTTTCCTGATTTCATATCGAGTCAATGCCCCTTAAGAATTCATTTATCTGAATGGTCCATAATTAGGGTTGAAACTAAGTTGCCAATCAGGATTTTAGTATTTTTTTAGATCCATAGAGATAATGCTTCATCCTACTTTTTTTTCTAAAATAATGTCTGCCGTATAATCTTTCATTGCTGCAGTGACCCTGTGTCTGGCATCAAAGTGCAGAGATGGATCTGGGTCGAAGCAAAAAGGACACGTATGACTTCAGCTGGACGATTGTGGACAACTACTCCCACATCCAACATAACTACCACATTCCTGACGGCGTGGCAGTCTGGGTGAAGTCTCCAACAATGGTTTGTTCTAATCTCATTCTAAAAGTATACAGGCAGCACGCACTTTAGTTTATGGAAATGGTCTTCAATGTTGTGTTATTTGATTTGACTGTCCTTATAATATCGGGTTCCTTGTGTCTGATATATATTCTCAGTTATTATTGAATATATTTGAGGCCACTTCTTTTACAGAGTCATGTCCGATTCTCGCAGATGCAAGATCAATGTCTTCTAACCACGTGCGCGGACGCCTTTGTAACTTGTACTGGCGCGGACGCCTTTGTAACTTGGACTGAAGCTGACGCCTTTGTAATTTGGACTGGCGCGGACGCCTTTGTAATTTGGACTGGCGCGGACGCCTTTGTAATTTGGACTGGCGCGGACGCCCTTTTACCTGGACTGGCGCGTACGCCTTTGTAAGTTGGACCGGCACGGACGCCTTTGTAAATTGGACTGGCACGGATGCCTTTGTAACTTGGACTGGCGCGGACGATATCGTAACTTGGTTTTTCCTAGTTACAATGTCATTGTTCACGTCAAGACTTCACGCCTACCTCGTTCAGCGGTCGGTCCGGACGTGTTCAATATATAAATAAATACACGTGAGTGTATCATCAGGTTCGACCAATTTTAGTAGGCTTTTATTGAATATAACATTACACATCGCTACAGTAGACTATGGCGTAAATCCTTCAGGCACATCTGGAGAAATCTTCCCTGGCATAGGTAACGATGAGATCATCTAGCAACCAAACATCACCTTATTTATACTTGTGAATCGTGATTCTTTGGTGCGTATGAATTTCCTTTGAACCGTCCCTTCAAGATAAATGTACTGTACCTCGATTGTCTGATAAGTTTAGTTGTGAATTCGTGGAAACCGTAGCATTAAAAGTGCCCATTCCCTGGATCTTAGCGAGGAAATGCTTTTGGAGACTTCGCATTTCGTATACCGAACACAAGACAAATGAATATGTGAAACAACAAGTAGACACCGTTGCTGGAATGCAAGAGCCTTTGTTGGCAACAGTGAAGTGACGCAAGCTCTCCTGGTTTAGCCACATCACTCGTTACAACACCATTGCAAAAACCATCATGCAAGGCACCACGGAGGACAAGAGACGACACCTTGGAGGGCAAGAGACGACACCCTGGAGGGCAAGAGACGACACCCTGGAGGGCAAGAGACGACACCGTGGAGGGCAAAAGACGACACCCTGGAGGGCAAGAGACGACACGCTGGAGGGCAAGAGACGACACCCTGGAGGGTAAGAGACGACGCGTCCGCCAGAGAGAAAACTGGATAGACAATATACAACGATGGCCACATCAAGACCTCCAGACCCTGCTACGTACAACATAGGACAGACAACGCTGGCTGTGTGTGAATGACAGTCTTACGACCGTCCCAGCAGAGTGATGAAGGAAGGATGAAGGAAACCTAGTGGAAATTACTACTAACTACCGTGACAAAAATATCCATACCAATTAGGCAACGACTGAACGCTGATAACGCAGGATTGGGAGCTGGCAAGTCTGTAGGACATGCTGCAATTAAAAGGGCTTGGGTATTTTGCTCCTATTTCTTATGATATGACATGCCTAGGGATGCATAAATAATATGGAGCAAGTAGGCCTTGCGATAGATTCCGCCATCACAAGGAGAGGACGTTGGAACTCGTCTGCATTAAAAGTAATTTCAGTTAAGGCGTAACCATCCCTTCACCAAGTGTTTGGAAAGGCATATGCGTTCCCGTTGTTGTTATTAGTAATTGTTTTAATAAGATTAAGTGTAGTGATAAATGTTACTTTGTTTTAAAGGTCATGGGTACCATACCACAATAGCCATCGCTAAAAAAGCAGAAACATGGTGTAGACGGAATTGAACTTCTGGAAGTGAAGCACACCACGCAGTAGAACCTTTACGATATGATGATAATTTTCAAAATTATATTTAACTAAACGAACAACAAGTCATTGTGTATCAGGTTTTTTTATTCTACATACTCTTGTTCCTGTGTCATACAGATCGGACGAAATTGACGGAACTATAAACAGAGACGTGCGTCGTGACACTTAATATTATATAGTTTATTGATTATGATAACAGCTGAAAATAATGTATATGATGTGCGAGTTGATGCAAACTGATGCTATGAAACATAAGTAGTCATCTAGCTTGCGGCGACATTTCTCTCTAAATTCTAAATATTCTTCACCGTGTGTCATCTTGTTATGAAAGCACTAAAGCAAGTATAACATTGACATGTTATACATACATATACACACGCAAGACTTCTGAAATAAATACAGTTGATTTATCCACTGCTCGCATTTACAAGGTATTAGCTATGAAGAACAAGTTGTCAACTTGTTTGCGACGACTTTTCACTGTAAGATTCTAAATATTCTTCACTGTGTGTCATCTTGTCACCAAAGCATGAAAGCAAGTATAACATTGACATGTTATACACATATATATACACACGCAAAACTTCTGAAATAAATACGGTTGATTTGTCCACTGCTCGCATTTACAAGGTATTAGGTATGAAGAACAAGTTGTCAACTTGTTTGCGACGACTTTTCACTGTAAGATTCTAAATATTCTTCACTGTGTGTCATCTTGTCACCAAAGCACGAAAGCAAGTATAACATTGACATGTTATACATACATATACACACACGCAAAACTTCTGAAATAAATACGGTTGATTTGTCCACTGCTCGCATTTACAAGGTATTAGTTTCAAATATCTTATGTCTTATTGGACCCTTTTTTAACATTCAATGGTTCAGCGACTGAAGTCATGAGCACGACATTTTCACACAAATCCTTGACATACGATGCGTTAATTTAACTTAACCAGCCTATGTCTCTGTAAGCACATCCTTACTAACTTGACGTCGACAAAGGACAACTGAATAAATGGGTTTCGTTCGCAATGCTGTATTCTACTCATATTCACTTGGTTCAAATACTGGATTACAGTAGTTGTGACGGTAGTCTTGTACTGTTCCATTTACCGAGTCGTCTCCCAACAACGTGATTCCCCTGTTCGACTGTTGATAGACGACAATCATAACAATGATGACGCTAACAAGTAGAATCGCACCGATACAACTCGCTGCAATCACCAGCCAGCCAACGTCATCCAGAGTCGATGACTCGTCTGAAAACATATTATGTGTTACAGTGCATCATATGTCAGAACACTGTACTGTAATGTTGGTAGATCTAAACCTAACTTGTCCCAATCAATCAACTGTACCCGATTGTGTTTGCAATAATTAACGTTTTAATGATTGCGTGCGTGCGTACGTACACCCGTGTGCGTGCGTGCGTGCGTGCGTGCATGCGTGCCTGTGCATATGTTTGTATGCGTGTTCGTGTGTGTGTGTGTGTGTGTGTGTGTGTGTGTGTGTGTGTGTGTGTGTGTGTGTGTGTGTGTGTGTGTGTGTGTGTGTGTGTGTGTGTGTGTGTGTGTGTGTGTGTGTGTGTGTGTGTGTGTGTGTGTGTGTGTGTGTGTGTGTGTGTGTGTGTGTGTGTGTGTGTGTGTGTGTGTGTGTGTGTGTGTGTGTGTGTGTGTGTGTGTGTGTGTGTGTGTGTGTGTGTGTGTGTGTGTGTGTGTGTGTGTGTGTGTGTGTGTGTGTGTGTGTGTGTGTGTGTGTGTGTGTGTGTGTGTGTGTGTGTGTGTGTGTGTGTGTGTGTGTGTGTGTGTGTGTGTGTGTGTGTGTGTGTGTGTGTGTGTGTGTGTGTGTGTGTGTGTGTGTGTGTGTGTGTGTGTAATGTTGTGGTGTGCTTGAGTACGAACGTTGCATATTCTTCTAAAATAGTCGTTAAATAAATACGTTTGACGATTAAATGTTTTTTCTGTAATTATATATTAAACAATACACTTAATAAACATGCAGCTAACGTATTTGTTGCAAATATACAACATTAGTAATTCATTGTGCGCCACTGTGTTTTGACGTGACATCGCTAGTGCTCGATGACCTGACACAAGCACCATTCATTTATTAATCTTCACTTATAACTTGTTGTATGCGCATCTTGAGGTTGAACACAATTCATTTAAATGTTGTTTACACAGTAATGCTAGCTATACGCACCTTTGAATTCAACAGTCGGTTTAGCAGAGTTCGGCGGCACCCCGACTACATCAGGAGGCATCTGTTCTTTGGACGGGCCTGTGAATGAAGACACAATTAGCAGTTAATTGAGATTGTCTTCAATCCTCTACAAGAAAGTGTATTATACTGGCACGATTGCCCAATCTAAAATAATAATCCACTGTAGTATGATTCCAGAGGTGAACCTAACATGTTTGGTGGCAGAGTTACTTCATATGGCAGTGAAATCGTCTTGAGCAGAACAAACGTGATAATAAACTAGCTTTTGTTATGAATGAAACATACAACGAAGTATCTAGCTACTACTGCGGCCGCGAGAGCGATGCTGATAACAGTATATAGTGCTCTATATAATAACTTTGTGTGTGGCGGCGTGCGTGCGTGCGTGCGTGCGTAACAATGAGGACAGTTCTTCAATAGCACATCATTTCTCACTCACTTGACGAAGTTGGTGGTGAGATATTTAACAGATAAAATTGGCTGCCAGTGACGATAATTGTTTTATCATTAAGGGAGAGAAATTTGTAAAAACCTTGAACAGAAACTCGCGATCTGGTCGTCATGCCCACACCTGGGTTTGTTGTGTTATATGTTATTTTTGTGTTAGATCGAATTGGTATCGACAAAGACAACGAACAAATGACAAGGACCTATTTAAGTTCCATCTTTACCTCACTCAAGTTCACACCGCATCTCATCTCTAATCCAAAGAGGCATTTTCAGTATTATGTTGCGTGTAAAATCGTTGTTGGGTGTCCTCACCTGTGACCTTGAGTGCGACAGCGACCAGCTGAAGACGACCTGCCTTGGTGGCGACACAGTAGAGCGTCGTGTTGTCGTCGTCGAGACGAGGCACAAACGTCAGGTGGTTGGTGGCGTTCTGCATCAGTTGGTAACCGGACGGCTCAATGTCGTATCTGTGACATTCAATATAGTACATACCACATCTCAGTGTCGTATATAGAGCCTGCTTATTGGTTTTTGGTTAAGACATTCACGTTGGTGCATATAATTAAATTCATTGACTGCTTAAGTAAATACCTTCGCCGTGGTCAATCATAAAAGCAGTCGATGAATGTTAATGTCCTCAATATGACTGGATTGTGTGTGAGTGCGTGTGCGTCTGTGTGCGCGTGCGCGTACGCGAGTGCGTGTACGTGCATTACGTGTCTTACGTGTGTATATACTTGTTTACTTACTTATTTATTTCCATAAAACGAATGACTGCTGCGAAATAGTGAATTTCCAATGTTGTTGGTCGAACTGCTCTTACGATACAGTACGCCGAGAGAGCGGGAACGTGCTTTTAAACGTATAGCTGTTTGCGTGAGTGTATTACCGTCACTGGCCGGAACCAGGACACTATATAGCACGAGGAACGTGCCCCCTGCTGCATTAATACGGAGTCTATCGTCATCAATACTAACACTTACCTACTTCCCGGAATTCCATTTGTCACGTGTGTGGCTCCCTGGTGAGTCATGTGACTTGGCAGCTCGGTGGTAGGAAACATGTCAGATTTGGTCGTCATTTCAGACATATTTATGTTGTCTGTATAGTTGAGCGTCATATTTGTTTCCGCGTTATGCAGTATGGCTTCGTTAGTCGTGTTGTCTTTTGTGTTTGTCCTTTCCCGCGTTCTACTCATCATGTCTGTCGTACTGACGAGTACGTCGTTTGACAAATCAGTGTCCGTTTTATCAAATAGCGCAGCAGTAGTCATAATATCAGTATTGGTCATCATTTCTGTCGTGCTGACGACTAACTCCTTTGTCGAGTCGATGTCCGAGTTATCCGATAGCGCAGTAGTAGTCATATTGTAGGAATTGTTTTTCATTTCTGCCGTCTTGATGACTAATTGCTTTGACAAGTCGGCGTCCGTTTTATCAGATAGTGCAGCAGTAGTCATAATATCAGTATTGTTCATCATTTCTGCCGTGCTGACGACTAACTCCTTTGTCGAGTCGATGTTCGAATTATTCGATAGCGCAGTAGTAGACATAGTGTATGAACTGTTCTTCATTTCTGTTCTTTGAATAACTAATTCCTTTGATATGTCGGTGTCCGTTGTATCAGATAGTGCTGCAGTAGTCGTGGTATAAGTATTGTTCATTGTTTCTGCAGTGCTGACGACTAACTCCTTTGTCGAGTCGGTGTTCGAATTATCCGACAGCGCAGTAGTAGTCATAGTGTATGAACTGTTCTTCATTTCTGCTCTTTGAATAACTAATTCCTTTGATAAATCGCTGTCCGTTGTATCAGATAGTGCTGCAGTAGTCGTAGTATAAGTATTGTTCATAATTTCTGCCGTGCTGACGACTAACTCCTTTGTCGAGTCGGTGTCCGAGTTATCCGATAGCGCAGCCGAACTCATAGTATCTGAACTGTTCTTCATTTCTGCTCTTTGAATAAATAATTCCTTTGATAAGTCGGTGTCCGTTGTATCAGATAGTGCTGCAGTAGTCGTAGTATAAGTATTGTTCATCATTTCTGCCGTGCTGACGACTAACTCCTTTGTCGAGTCGGTGTCCGAGTTATCCGATAGCGCAGCCGTACTCATAGTATCTGAACTGTTCTTCATTTCTGCTCTTTGAATAAATAATTCCTTTGATAAGTCGGTGTCCGTTGTATCAGATAGTGCTGCAGTAGTCGTAGTATAAGTATTGTTCATTGTTTCTGCCATGCTGTCGAATAACTCCTTTGACAAGTCGGTGTCCGAGTTATCCGATAGCGCAGTCGTACTCATAGTATCTGAACTGTTCTTCATTTCTGCTCTTTGAATAAATAATTCCTTTGATAAGTCGGTGTCCGTTGTATCAGATAGTGCTGCAGTAGTCGTAGTATAAGTATTGTTCATTGTTTCTGCCATGCTGTCGAATAACTCCTTTGACAAGTCGGTGTCCGAGTTATCCGATAGCGCAGCCGTACTTATAATGTCTGAACTGTTCTTCATTTCTGCCGTTTTGATAACTAATTCCTTTGACATGTCTGTGTCCGTGTTATCAGACAGCTCGACAGTAGTTGTAGCGTGCGTTTTGCTTATCGTTTCTGTCGTCACAAAGTCTCCCGATGTCGTTGTCATCGCCGTTTCTTCCTGTACGTCTGATTTAATTACGATCTTTGAATAATTTGTCGTTTCGTTTATTATGATGTTGTGCGTTTTTGAAGCATTATTCATCGTCATTGAATCGTTCCTTAACATCGTCACATTGACCCAGTTCGATTCGTCCGTATATGTAACTCCATTCCCACTTTTTGTTGTAGTACTGTTCAGTGTTATGTTACTGCTTGTTCCTATGTCGTCTGTGATGTTAACTGAGGTATTTTCCTTTGCCATAGTCGGTCCGTCTGTTATATTCAACCGGTTCGTCCACGTCAACAGAAATGGCGGATCTCCGTAATCGGCTCTACACATGAGAGTTATCGGTGTTCCTACGGTGAGCTCCAAAACACTGTTGTTCTCATGACCGACAATCACTGGCACGTCAAAAGGCGCTGTAGAATAAACAGTACATAAATATTTATATATGAACCAACATATGCTTTACATGAATACAGATTATGTTGTTCCTAGAGACATCATTAAACTGAAATGTTTATATATATATATATATATATATATATATATATATATATATATATATATATATATATATATATATATATATATATATATATATATATATATATATATATATATATATATATATATATATATATATGAATGCAGCTTTATGCAATGTAGCTCCTATGATTTTTTTATTTATTCGTATCGAGTAAGTTAATAAATCGCCGAGGAACATAACAATGACAGAGACGACGATAATAATAATAATACTATATAATAAATAAATAATAATAAATAATTAATAAGCCATTGACGATAAAAATGTGTGGCCGCAGCTTGTTCGATTTTATGTTTATTTTATTTTATTTATTTTAATAAATAACGTATTGCTGTTACAAGTGCAAAGATTGCAAGCTATACGTACACATAACAATTATATACACACATGACATTATGTGTACACATCAAATTAATAACAAAGACGATGATGATAATAATAATAATAAAGATGCCGCTGGCGATAATTGTAATAATTATTATTACGTCAATTATGATTATATATTTCCGAATGTTTTGCTGTAAAATCTCTATCTAAATGCGCACATCAGAAAACACCAACGTACGTCTGACATCAACGAAGAACACACACGCCGTCTCCCTGTCGTTGTACGTGTTTCTAGCTGTGTATTCGACTCTGTGATCGCCCCAGCCCAGCGACGTCGAGTTCGTGCCGAATGTTGACGTAATGTTTAGTTGGAAGCCGAGTGACTCGGAGAATTCTGGCTCCGACCACGTAACGTTCACCCGTTCACCTCTGGCTGCTTCCAATGTCTGGTTCCCAGGGCAGAACTCAAGGGTGGGTGGAAACGTGTCTGTGAAAGATGTGTCAGATGCATTAGCTCTATTTTCTTTCGAGCATCTTCATCATATTGATACAAATGCATTACTGTGTCACTGGTTACAAACTAACTAGCAAATATAGTAGCACTAGAGAACACGAAGTAACATTAGTGGAGCATCGGCGTAGATTGGATATGAGAAAGTATTCATTCTCACGAAGAACAATAAATTAATGGAACACATTATCTACAGATTGTGTAAATGCTTGCAATGTGAACATGTTTAAAAACAGAATTGACAAATATATCAGGAGGGCGGGTTACACACAGATGAACAATGGTTGGACTCTTGATAAACCAATGACTTCCGTGTCCACTTGACAAATATATCAGAAGGGCTGGTTACACGTAGATGAACAATGGTTGGACTTTCGATAAACCAATGACTTCCGTGTCCACTTGCAACCTGGGTATTTTGAGTTGGATGGCAATCGTGTTAAATATGTTTACATCTGATTAAATCTGGTAAAATCTTGCTAAATCTGGTGAAATCTGGTTCAATTACTCTAGATACCTATGTAAAACCAGTCTAGTTTTTGACGATTTACTAATTTTTACATTTCGAGTTGGTGACCTGGTGATCATCGAAACAACTAATGCGTATATTGTGTTCGTGTGTGCGTCGATGCGTAGGGTTAACATAATATTGAATTGTTATACTTGATGCTAACTAAGTCTAGCGACACAGTGCGAAATTCTTTTCAATTGTAGCGGTAGCAGTCTTCGAAACAACTACAGTTTGCATCGTGTGCGTTTGTGTATGTATTGCCTTGGTAGTTTTAGTGTGTTCCACGATGTAGTTCTGAGAACGGATCTGTGGTGACAACAGTGATTGTCCAATAATGACCACGATTACTAAAACAATTGATCTTTATCAGCGTACAATAGTTAAAATAATCAATATGTTTCGGACAGATTCAAAAGAAGAACATCATAACTTGAATTAACGACGAGTTTAACTCACACGAAACGTTCAGTGTGACGGCGACATGTTCCAATCTTTCTGGTCGAGATTTGTTGGCGACGCAGGTCAACGTCGTGTTATCGTCACCAAGTGTCGGCATGAATATCAATTCGTTGACGGCGTTGGTCAGATTCCGAAAGTCATGGGGCTCCGTGTAGTATCTGTCGAGACAGTCGAGGTAGGTTTATAGAACTAATGATTCATTATACCGAAATACGCTTTACATATCGCATTGCGCCTGTCGTGTTTGTTTACCATCTGCAGAATATCCTCGTACGTAAAACCAGGAAATATAGTTTTGAGACACCGTTTTTGGATTATCTCGATATTGTCCGACACATATTTAGGCAAGTTCATGCGCCATACCGCACAAGCATATTCAACTACTGGTCTGATCACAGATACATAAATTATAATCAAATCGATTTGATTGATTCCAGCACGTTTCAATTGATAGATCATATACACCCTTTTTCTTGCCTTCGCAACTATGTCATCTACATGTGCAATCCAACTTAAATAAAGGTAAATGTACGTTCTTATATAGCGCGGTATCCGTTCCATAGGACTACTCAAAGCGCTTTACACTTCACCCCCTGGCAGACCTGTTCATTCCAAGGCCATCTCAACTTATTTTGGGAAGTATTCAGCCACGCTGCAATTGCTGCGCGAAGGCTATTCGTTCACATATCCACCACTGTCTGTATTGCCAGGTACTCATTTATACAGCTGAGTGAACTGTGGCAACGTGGGGTGATCAAACTTGCCAAAGGTTAGAAGCGACCGCAGTGGGATTTGAAACCGGGTTCTCTCGATTGAGAGTCCGGCCTTCTAACCGGTATGCTATCGCGCCCCGCATCAGATCAGATCAGATGATGTAGTTACACCGAGAACTTTTGCTTAAGTAACTATTTCAATATCAGTCCCATTTATATCAATATACGGCAGAGATTCAACATACGTTCTATCTTTACAGAAACATAAAATCATTTCTTTGTCTTACTCGTATTAATGCGCATATCATTATCGCTAGACCACTGCACAATAATGTTAGCTGAATCCTGAATGACAGATACTCTGCTCTTGTTGCATATTTCAAATATTGTGCTGTCATCTACATATTTATGGATAGGGAAGGTGTTCGTAAATAATTGATATGGACCAAAAAATGTTTAGGTCCAGACAAAGTTCCCTGAGGAACGCCCCCATTGGGCAGCCTGGTCTTGAAACAGCGTCCCCGATCTTAACTCTCTGCTCACGGTTTAATAAATAAAATAAAACTCTCACGAAATTGCTCGTTACATATGTGGCTTCATACCACTTGTGGAGCATTTCAACCAGAACATCAGTAGTACAAGTCCCTGCCATACCTCCAAACTGCCTATCGTCAATCTGAAGTTTAACACAAATATCGACCCACTTCAGCACAAGTGATTCAAACACCTTTGCCAGAATTGGAGTTAGCGATATAGGTCTAATGTCATTTTCCACGGTGTCTGATGGATGTTTCTTTGACAACGGAATGACTGTTGCTGACTTCCATAGCTTGGGTAGTACTCCTTCCCTGAGTGAGCTGTTAAAGATAGCTGTGACTGGTGCCGCGAGAAGGTGCTAATAGTCTTTCAATACCCATGGCGGAATGTTGTCCGGTCCAGTGGCTTTGTTAACCTTGACCTTTTCAAGTGCCACCTCCGTATCTGTCACGCTGATAATGAACTCAGCTGGCAATGGTTCGTCGGCGTCAAAGATTGGGTGAGAGGACTGCGATCTTGGTAAGTCTTCACACACTGACACAAAGAATCCTTTCATAGAGTTGACCAAGCTGTCCAAATTCCCATCAGTGTATTTATTGGCCAGCCCCTGCATCTCATTGCGGCTGCCAGATGATGCTCCCAAGAGAGGCTTCATGTGTTTCCACCAGTCACGTGTCGACGATTCCTCGAGTGTTGCGATTTTTGATTGGTAAAACTGGTGGCGCAATTTTGGCGCTGTACGATTCTCTAAGTTCCTCAGTCTTCTGGCCTGTTCCATGTCACCAGATATACGAGCACGTTGTCGCTGTCTGATCAGGTGCCAGAAGCCATCTGTGGTCCATGATTTATCTCTGCTAAGACATGACACAGTCTTGTACGGAAAACACGTGCCCATTAAATAGTCCATAGTTTATTGGAAGAGATTACACTGTTCCTCCCACATAGGCAATGTGTACATATACTCCCATCTGGTATGTGACAGCGCTGATGTAAACATTGCTCGTTCATTGTTACCCATGCGCCTGGTAACGATGCTCTGGACCATGCCCGTGTCGAGTGTTGAGAAAAACGATGGGACCAGTAACACCATCTTGTGGTCTGGTGTTCCCACTCCGTCAAGCACTGTCGGACAACCGTACACAGGTGACATGTTAGACAACATTTTGTTTAATATTGCTCGATTACCTGTGGCTGCCTTAACAAGTTGCTCGTATCCGTAATGTATGCGTAAAAATGAGTCATTGAACTGATTAAAATCTCCACTTAAAATAACACCACAGTCTGGGATACGTCGGAAAACGGTGTCCAGACTAGCTATCAGGTATTCCCGCAGAGACAGTTATCAGCACCAGGTGGGTGGTAGATGCATGCTAAACTAATACACGAGTATTTTCTTGGTAGTTTACTGGGCTTCAATCTAATCCATACCACCTCGTGCTCATCATCTTCAATATCATGCAACCGACCATACACCATAGTATCTGCCACATAACACGTTACTCCTCCACCTCCTCTCTCCCTCCGGTCCTTCCTTCTACAACAGAAACCTGCTAGTCCGACAGATTCCGACGCCATGTTGCACTTAAACCAGGTTTCTGTAACATTCACGCAGACAACGTCGTTCATGCGAGCCACCACGAGCAACTCATCTAATTTCTCAATACTCAGTGACCGATCGTTGACATTTAGAAACCCCGGTAGGCTCCACCGTGAACTGTTCGTGATTGTGTTTAAATTGTCGGCATTCACACCTGATGTTGTGTGTTGTGATATGCTACGGCAACGGGTGATTACAGACCGAATGTTGAGCACACCACTTTCAATACGTGGCATGGCCGCGTTATTCCGGCCTCTTTCCTAGTCCCTCTTCGTATGGTGTTTGCTCTTGTGGCCCTGCTGACCACAGACAAAGCACGACACAGCATGCTCATGTCGACATGTTTGGGTGACATGATTTGTCTCTCTACACTTGGTACACTGGCCACAAATTCGCAAGTAGCCAGCAGCTATGCTACCCCCTGCATTAGCAGGACGGCTATCGGCGGCCTTCTGCCAGTCGGTCTCAGTATATTGCGGCCCATTTGCGTCGAGGGACGACTAGCCTGCCCGCTGCGGTTCTGTTTCGGCGGCCTGTTACTAGTCGGTGTTGACGTAATGCAGCCCCTCTGCGAAGAGGTTCCCGTTGAGCTCCGTCTTCGCGATGCTCACTAGCCGCTGGTGAGAGGTTACTCATTAACCTTTTCATCCCGCAAGTAGAAAGACGGACACTGCCATTTTTGAAGGCTGACGTGTCGCAAAATCCATCGCGGAATAAGAAATGCTGGTCTTTGTCTACGGGCACCCGTGTCGCGACACTTATCTTTCAGGAAATTGGTAATTTCCTTAATCCTTTCATCGCGTTTCCCTTTTGTATCTGGCAAGACACTGCTGATTGTCACATTTCTGATGTTCTCCGATGCACTGGTGATGAGGTCGCTGAAGTCCTGCTTCAGTTGAGTCATGACCGCATCACCCATGACTACCTCGCTACAAACCATAGTGAGTTGGTCAGCCTCTTTACACACCTCACTCCACTAGATAACCATTAGTAAATCCTTTGAGGTAGCCCTAGATGTTGCGTGTAAGGCCACCGGTTCATTGTCCGCAGTGGTCACCTTGTGCATGTCCCAAAAAATGTGGTCATCAAACGTGAAAACTCGCATGTTCGTTTTCCTGCTT
Source organism: Lamellibrachia satsuma (assembly GCA_033239005.1). NCBI lineage: Eukaryota > Metazoa > Annelida > Polychaeta > Sabellida > Siboglinidae > Lamellibrachia > Lamellibrachia satsuma. The sequence continues at coordinate 408,055 of BSQZ01000026.1, forward strand.
GTTACTACGACATACGATTCGCGTTCAGTAGGCGACTGACTCAGATTTGCCAAGTCCGACGAAAGTTTGTTAAGTTTGTCATTCATGCTCTGATTTCGTTGTCATGGTTTATTTCATTGCGAAGACATTCTACGTCTTCGACCAGGGCACAGTTTTTATCCCTGGTGGTATCATTTGCATTGCACTGCGCCTTCACCAGTTTGATTAACTCGGCGTTGTTTTCTTTTAGCTATAGCATTGTCTCTTCCAGACTGGAAACTTTGTCCGTCAGTTGCAATACAACACTGGGCACTTGTCTGCAAGCATGACAACTCCACACGCCAATGATCGTCTCTGGCCGTTCGCCAACGCATTCGTAGTGGACCCACAGCTGGCACTGGTGGCATTGTAACATGCTGTCTGTTTCTTTTCCTTTATGTTTGTACTGTGGAGGTTCCGCTACCACGGTTAGCTGTGTTGATGTTTGAGGCGGCGAAAGGGTTAAGTTTACAAGCATGGCGTCAGTGGCGGTGAACTCCAGTTCGTCGTGGCGGTTAAGCTTTTTCGCCACTGAGTCGCTCGATATGCAAAACAGGGTTTCCACCGAGCGTCTCGTAGTCATACCACTTCACCTGCCGATAGGTGGACCTCGCAGTGGGGTGAAACGCTTAGGTCGTGTTATTTTCATCATCGAGACGCAACGAAACACTGGTGCGTGACGGCCGGCGAGTTACCCCAGTCGTTGCTCAAGCGCGACGTTGGGTTATGTCGCTGACCACCCGTATCAATGTGCATTCAACCGTCACTGGGCGATATAGGGTGGTACGCCCACAATCCCTTCAAAACTCGCTCAACTTGGCATTAAAATTGCACTTAAAAGTACACACCGATACTCGTATAAACTGGTCTTCCAACTGGCCTGGGTCTGTCAGTCTGACAACTGCCTTTATTATTTCATGTAGGATAATATCAGGTATCACATGAGTTGTGTCATTTGTGTCCAAATGACGCATGTCACATTGTTTTTTAGCATGCATTTTTTTGGTCACCTGGATCCGTCGAACAGTTGCCCAGTGCCGTTGGTCCACGTCAGCGTGAAGGGCGAATCTCCGTGATCGGCTCTACAGACAAGGGTGATTGGATTGCCGACGAGGACCGGCACTGTCGAACCGTTCCTGTAGCCAACGATCTCCGGCATGTCGGGCGGCGCTGGAAACAATCATTCAAAACCAGCAAATATGTAATAAGTTTCTGTTAAATACAAACTACACTAAGTTTTCGTGTAAACAACGCATAAATTCGATTACAAAGGAGATACATGCATTAATAATTTCATAGCGTCGTCGATCAATTAAGCAGTTGACAATGGCACGTTCCACCCATTAATGTCGTACTAACGTTCATTTGTGCTACTCGTTTTCAAACACGTACGAACACACGCACACACGCACGCACACACACCGCACGCGTGCGTTGGTGGGTGCGTATGAATTAACACTTACGCATAATGTTAAAGTAGAATATACACGCCGTCTCCCTGTCGTTGTATGTGTTTCTCGCTGTGTATTCAACTCTTTGTTCGCCCCAGCTCAGCGTCGTTGTGTTCGTGCCGTATGTTGAAGTGACCTTTATATTGGAGCCTTGGGCATCGTAGAATATTGGTTCCGGCCATGATACATTTACTAGTTCACCATCAGCCACAATTTTGACATTTTCTGGGCACATCACCAGTTCGGGAGCACGGGTATCTGATAAACCAGTCGAAACAAAATACGAAATTAAGTTTTGAATATACTAACGTGGATAAATCCACGTTTCATATGCCTCATAATGAGATGATTATTTAACTATTATGGTTAACTGATCTTTCGGCAAAATCCTTACTGTTGTTGAAGAAGTCCCTTGTCATTTTGAGTTTTTTAAATCATTCAAAACATGATATTATTAACTGTTTCCAAGGTAAAATTCCAAAGTTTGGTCTGCGACCACATTGTATATTTTTAAACGTACTCACAGAAGACTTCAAGCGTGACGCTGGTTAACTCCGCTCGTTGACGATTATGTTTTGTAGCGACACATGTCAGAATAGTATTGTCGTCGAAAAGATTCGGTGTGTACGTCAGTATACTGATAGCATTGCTATAGTCACGGAAGCCGTTCGGTTCCGTGTTGTGCCTAAAACAGATGCGTGCTGGATATCCTGTGTTTCCAGAAAGATGTTCCGTACTACAATGTTACTCGCCGCAGTTTTGTTGAACTCATCGGGTAGATTCAAGCAAATGGGTGCAAACTACAGAGACACATTGAGCAATACTACCAAACAGAAACTTTAATCCTCACACTTCAAAGCCAAACTCTAAGAACAAACCAAGGAAAGGCACTGGAAGAATGAGTTGAATTCAACTTCGGCACAATTGATGCTGCTTTAGCACCTTTCATTGTCAGGCTTTGATCATAATAATAGAATATGTTAAATATGTTAAAATACTGATTCAAGTTTATTAGGAAGAAGCTATTCGTGACACTAAAGGAAGGATTGTGGAAGCAATGTAAGTTGTTATTAGCAAGCATTTTAAAATGTCTCTGTTTTTCAAACAGCCTTCTCACCTGGCGGCCTGTGTGATGTTCCTGGCTGCAGTACTCAAAGCCTTCTTCGTCCACGTCAGTAGAAATGGCGGCTTGCCGTGGTCAGCACGACACGTTAGTGTCAGTGGAACACCTACTTCAGCGTAGACCACTGAACCATTGTGATGACCTACGATTAAGGCGTGATCCAACGGCGCTACAGAAAGTCAAATTATACCAGTGTTTAATGTTATGTATACATAACTATTTAGGCCTGTATACGCAAAAAATCAGATGATATATTGATACTGGTGAAACATATTATACCGAACGAGCATGTTATTTCTACAAATACGTATTCAGTGAATATATGAATTAATGGAACGGCACATTTGTTAGGCGGTAGTACAAAACGAACGATTACTGTAGCTAGAAGTACTTGAAGAATAGCAGGTGAAGGAAATGTCAAAAATGCGGTATTGCACATCGGTGCATTATAATTTTGTATAAACTATGATTGGTGCATATATACATTTTCCATGCAAATAATATGACTTACGGAAAACATCGATGTGGAACACACAAAACGTTGTACGGTTGTTGTACGTGTTCGTAGCTGTGTATTCGACTCTTTGTTCGCCCCAGATCAGCGTCGTTGTGTTCGTGCCGAATGTTGAAGTGACCTTTATATTGGAGCCTTGGGCATCGTAGAATATTGGATCCGGCCATGACACGTTCGATCGTTCCCCACCAGCCACAATTGTAAAATTTTCTGGGCACATCACCAGTTCGGGCGCTCGGGTATCTGATAAGTAGTCGAAACATTATACGAAATTCAGTTTTTAATATACTAAAGAGGATACCTCCACGTTTCATATGCCTCATAAAGAGATGATTATTTAACTATTATAGTTAACTGATCTCTCTACAAAATACTTACTGTTGTTGAAGAAGTCCCTTGTCGTAAGGAGTTTTTTAAATCATGAAAAATATGATGTTGACTGATTCCTAGGGAAAATTCGAAAGTTTGGTTTGCGATCACACTGTGTATTTATGAACGTACTCACAGAAGACATCAAGCGTGACGCTGGTTAACTCCGGGCGTCGATGATTGTGTTTTGTAGCGACACACGTCAGAATAGTACTGTCGTCGTAAAGTGTCGGGGTGTACGTCAGCATACTGATAGCATTCCTATAGTCACGGAAGCCGTTCGGTTCCGTGTTGTACCTAAAATAGATGCGTGATGGATATCCTGTGTTTCCAGAAAGATTTTCCGAACTATAATGTTACTAGCCGTAGTTTTGTTGAATTAATCGGGTAGATTTAAGTACATGGGTGCGCAGGACACTCTTAGCCAGGGACCTGTCTGCCCGTCTTGAAGAAGGGCAGATGTCTAACGAAGATTAGAGGGTTTTTCTTGTTACAACATGGTATTCTTTCATAATAACATTTATTGAACTTAATCTTATGTCCGGGTTCGACGAATGTTATCGGCGGCAGAGTAGCGAATACATCCGATCTATATTTTTTACCGGAATATCGGTTGCCAATAATGACACTGCGGCCAGTGTTTGGAAAGTCGATCTCTCTATATTATAATTGTGTTACAATAACAAAAGCTGATTGTAACAAATGTCAAATAATGACCGGTAATCATTATACGCTGCACGTGAATTGGTCGAGTCCAAACTTGCCGGGAACATTGTTCGAATGAACAAGCGAATAAAGAGCCACGTGATCAGATGACAATCATAATGTAGACTTGGGAGAGTAAACAGGCTGGTGGTGGATGTGTGATACTCCCGTGTGGACTTCGATGTGTCTTCATGCTATTACACCCAGTATCTATTTATCGGCGCTCTCATTAAAACAATTCCGTGACCCAGATGTCGTCGGGCGTGTTCAAAATGGCACTTGCCAAACGAGAGCAAGTGAACAGATGCGATATGTCAACGTCAAAGTTCACGACAATCGATGCTTTTTTGCAAACGTGAACAAGAGCAGCGTTCCGGTGACTGTCCCTGAACAGTCCGATGAAGCGGTACCTCCACATCCTGTGTTACGGTGGCGGAGATTGTCGCCCACCGCTGGCACTCTGCAGTGGCTCGTGCGCGATCGCGTTCGACGTCTAAATCGAGTTGGATTCGGGGTCGTATTCACACAGACAATAGGCCTGTATTATCGGCTGCAGTTTCCCGGTTTCTGACAGGAAACACAAACTGCATTAAAACCTCGAACGATTAGGCTGTATTCAGCCTAGTCTAGTAAATTCATATTATGAGTTGTCCAATAGCGAAGTACGCAACGCCACTTTATTTGTATGATTTCTGTTTTTATTAAAGAAGTAATAATTTTTTTTAAGTTTTAATGTAAAAAAATATTGTTTTCAAAACCAATATTATTTTATATATTTATGTCTTGTATTGTTTTGACACTCGAAGTGGATGTGACTGTAATCATATTTGTACATATTAGATATATTTACATGCACGTAGGCCTACTTAAGATGTTGGAGGCATTAGCCTACTTCGATGTTTATATATTTAAAATAAAATTTCAAGTAACTTTTCCACGAACCTTCATGTGTTGGCTCTTCATTTATTATGCACATTTGATCATATAGTACTTTTGGGGATTTTCATTATCAGGTCACGTTTTGGCGTCATTATTTTTGAACTAGGCTAAATACAAAGGCTTAAATGTATGCAAAATGTGTACTACTGTACATGACATAAGGCTTATCACGCTGCACAGCTAGCAATACTTGACTGGGCCAATAATGGCCAAACTGGACTGGTCCTGCCATTAGATAAAACCTAATTCGACCAATAATGGCGGTTATTGGCTCAATGACATTGGCTTACCAGTACAAAAAAACAATTGGGCCAATAATGGCCAATAATTCCACGGACGCTCTTCACGCCCGTAAGGTTACACTTTTCTTTGAAAGCTTAAGACTGGCCATTTTTCTGGCTAAGGGCCTGATGCACAGACACATTGAGCAATACCATCAAACAGCAAACTTCCATGTCCCATTTCAAAGGCAAGCTCCAAGGTCAAACCAAGGGGAGGCCCTGGAAGAATGCGACGACTGTTTGGGGCAATGTTGAGTTCACCTTCGGCATAACTGACGCTGCTTTAACAAGTGAAGTCGAACGTAAGTTGTTATCAATATGCATTTCAAAACGTCTCTATTAGTTAAACAGTCGTCTCACCTGGCGGCCTGTGTGAGGTTCTTAGCTGCAGCGCTCAATGCCTTCTTCGTCCACGTCAGTAGAAATGGCGGCTTGCCGTGGTCAGTACGACACGTTAGTGTCAGAGGAACACCTACTTCAGCGTTGACCACTGATCCATTGTGATGACCAACGATTAAGGGGTGATCCAACGGCGCTGCAGAAAGGCACATTATACCAGTGTTTGATGATATATATATATATATATATATATATATATATATATATATATATATATATATATATATATATATATATATATATATATATATATATATATATATATATATATATATATATATATATATATATATATATATATATATATATATATATATATATATATGTGTGTGTAAATGTAAATATATATGTAAATGTAAATGTGAATTAGTGGAACGGCACATTTGATAGATGGTAGTACAATGTGAACCATCACTGTTTCTAGAAGTACCTTGAAGAATATCAGGTGAAGGAACTGTATAAACACATTTGTAATATCCGTGGTATTGCATATCGGTGTAATATAATTTTACAAAGACTATGATTGACGAATGCGTGCATTTTCCATTCAAATTATTCTTACGGAAAACATCGATGTGAAACACATAAAACGTTGTACGGTTGTTGTACGTGTTCGTAGCTGTGTATTCAACTCTTTGTTCGCCCCAGCTCAGCGTCGTTGTGTTCGTGCCAAATGTTGAAGTGACCTTTATATCGGAGCCTTGGGCATCGTAGAATATTGGTTCCGGCCACGACACGTTCACCAGTTCCCCATCAGCCACAATTGTAACATTTTCTGGGCAAATCACCAGTTTGGGCGCTCGGGTATCTAATAAACCAATCGAAACAAAATATGAAAATCAATTTAGACTATACCAAAGAGGATACCACCACGTTTCATATGCCTCGTAATGAGATGATTATTTAAATATGGTTACCTGATCGCGGTGTTTTGTAAATCATTCAAACTATGATATATTCACTGTTTCCAAGGGAAAAGTCTAAAATGTTGTGTATTTATGAACATACTCACAGAAGACATCAAGCGTGACGCTGGTTAACTCCGGGCGACGATGATTGTGTTTTGTAGCGACACACGTCAAAATGGTATTGTCGTCGTGAAGTGTCGGAGTATACGTCAGTATACTGATAGCATTCAAATAGTCACGGAAGCCGTTCGGTTCCGTGTTGTACCTAAAATAGATGCGTGCTGGATATCCTGTGTTTCCAGAAAGATGTTCCGTACTACAATGTTACTCGCCGTAGTTTTGTTGAATTCATCGGGTAGATTTAAGTAAATGGGTGCGCAGCAGGCTCTTAGCCAGGGACCCGTCTGCCCGTCTTGAAGAAGGGCAGATGTCTAACGAACATGGGTAAAATAAAATAGAAGAGGGGTTTTCCTTGTTACAATATGGTATTTTTTTCATAATAACACTTATGGAACTTAGTCTTTGGTTGGGTTTCGACGAATGTTATCAGCAGCAGAGTAGTGAATACAGCCGATCTATATTTTTTACTGGTATATAGGTAGACTATAATGACACAGCGGCCAGTGTTTGGAACGTCGATCTCTATAAGTGTTATTATAATTGTGTTACGTCATTGGTTGGGAAACGCGTTTCTGTGGGTTTTCCCAGTGTAATGTTTTGGACTACATTATGTTATGTTGGACAATTATGCTATGGACTTGGAAGAGTAAATAGGCTGGTGGAGCATATGTGAAAGCGGCGTGTGGACTTCGATGTGTCTTCATGTTATTACACCCAGTATCTACCTATCGGCGCTCTCATTGGAAGAAACAATTCCGTGACTCAGATGTCGTCGGGCGAGTTCAAAATTGCACTTGCCAAGCGAGATCGAGTGAAAAGATGCGATATGTTAAGTCAACGTTCACTACAATTGATGCTTATTCGCAAACGTGAACAAGAGCAGCGTTCCGGTGAATGTCCATAAACAGTCAGAGGCAGCGGTACCTCCACATCCTGTGTTACGGTGGCGGAGATCCACAATGTTCATGTGCCTTACCCCAGTTAGTAACCGAGACGCTATTGTATTGTCGCCCGCCGCTGGCACTCTGCAGTGGCCCGTGCGCGATCGCGTTCGATGTCTAAATCGAGATGGATTCGGGCTCTTATTCACATACACAATAGGCCTGTATTATCGGCAGTAGTTTCCCGGTTGCTGACAGAAAACTCTCAAACTGCATTCAAACCTCGAACGATTAGGCTGTGCTCAGCCTAGTCTAGTAAATTCATATTACGTGTTGTCCAATAGCCAAATACGCAACGACATTGTATTTGTATGATTTCTGTTTATATTAAAGAAGTAATATTTTTTTTAAGTTTCAATGTAAAAAATTATTACTTTCAAAACCAATATTATTGTAAATATTTATATGTTGTATTGTTTTACGTCGAGTGTCAAACATTTGAAGTTGAGTGTGATTGTAATCATATTTGTACATATTAGATATATTTACATGCACGTAGGCCCATTTAAGATGTTGGAGGCATTAGCCTACTTCGATGTATATATATTTAAAATAAAATTTCAAGTAACTTTTCCACGAACCTTCATGTGTTGGCTCTTCATTTATTATGCACGTTTGATCATATAATAATTTTCGGATTTTCAATATCACGTCACGTTTTGGCGTCATTATTTTTTAACTAGGCTAAATGCAAAGGCTTAAATGTATGCAAAATTGTTACTGCTGTACATGAAATAAGGCTTACCACGCTGAACAGCTAACTAGATTGTTTGGGCCAATAATGGCCAAACTGGGCTGGTCCTGCCATTGCAAAAAAAAACTATTCGACCAATAATAGCGGTCATTAGCTGAATGGCATTGGCTTACCAGTACAAAAAAAAAACAATTGGGCCAATAATGGCCAATAATTCCACGGAAGCCGTTCACGCGCTTAAGGTTACACTTTTCTTTGATAACTCAAGAGTGACATTTCTTTTTGGCTAAGGGCCAGATGCACAGACACATTGAGCAATACCACCAAACAGCAAACTTCAACGTCCCACTTCTAAGGCAATCTCCAATGCCAAACCAAGGAAAGGCCCTGGAAGAATGCGATGACTGTTTGGGACAATGTTGATTTCACCTTCAACACAACTGACGCTGCTTTAACATGTGAAATCGAACGTAAGTTGTTGTTAGTACGCATTTCAAAACGTCTCTATTAGTTAAACAGTCGTCTCACCTGGCGTCCTGTGTGATGTTCCTCGCTGCAGAACTCGACGCCTTCTTCGTCCACGTCAGTAGAAACGGCGGCTTGCCGTGGTCAGCGCGACACGTTAGTGTAAGAGGAATACCTACTTCAGCGTTGACCACTGACCCATTGTGATGACCAACGATTAAGGGGTGATCCAACGGTGCTGAAGAAAGGCACATTATACCAGTGTTTAATATTATGTATACACAACTATTTATATAAGTAACAAATAAGATGATCTACTGATACTGGTGAAACCTATTATACCGAACGAGCATATTATTTCTAAAAAATACGTAGTAAATGTAAATGTGAATTAGTGGAACGGCACATTTGATAGATGGTAGTACAAAGTAAACGATCACTGTAGGTAGAAGTACCTTAAAGAATATCAGGTGAAGGAACTGTATTAATACTTCTGTAAAATACGTAAAATTAATCATGTGAATTAGTGGAATAACATATTTGATAGGTGGTAATACAAAAAACAACCGAAAACTGTACCTAGAAATTGCTTGAGGTGAAAGAAGTATATAACTACATTTGTCATATCCGCGGTATTGTATATCGGTGTAATATAATTTTACAAAGACTATACTTCACGAATGCATGCATTTTCCATGTAAACGATATGACTTACGGAAAACATCGATGTGGAACACACAAAACGTTGTACGGTTGTTGTACGTGTTCGTAGCTGTGTATTCAACTCTTTGTTCGCCCCAGCGCAGCGTCGTTGTGTTCGTGCCGAATGTTGAAGTGACCTTTATAACGGAGCCTTGGGCATCGTGGAATATTGGTTCCAGCCATGACACGTTCGTTCGTTCCCCATCAGCCACAATTGTAACATTTTCTGGACACATCACCAGTATGGGCGCTCGGGTATCTGATAAACCAGTCGAAACAAAATATGAAATTCACTTTAGAATATACCAAAGAGGATACCTCCACGTTTCATATGCCTCATAATGAGATGATTATTTAAATGTGGTTAGCTGATCGCGGAGTTTTGTAAATCATTCAAATATTATACACTGACTGTTTCCAAGGGAAAAGTCGAATGTTTGGTGTATTTATGAACGTACTCACAGAAGACATCAAGCGTGACGCTGGTTAACTCCGGACGACGACGATTGTGCTTTGTAGCGACACACGTCAGAGTGGTATTGTCGTCGTGAAGTGTCGGGGTGTACGTCAGCATACTGATAGCATTCAAATAGTCACGGAAGCCGTTCGGTTCCGTGTTGTACCTAAAATAGATGCGTGCTAGATATCCTGTGTTTCCAGAATGATGTTCAGTACTACAATGTTACTCGCCGGAGCTGTGTTGAACTCATCGGGTAGATTTAAGTAAATGGGTGCGCAGCAGGCTCTTAGCCAGGGACCGGTCTGCCCGTCTTGAAGAAGGGCAGATGTCTAACGAACACGGGTAAAATAAAATAGAAGACGGGTTTTCCTTGTTACAACATGGTATTTTTTCATAATAACACTTATTGAACTTAGTCTTTGGTTGGGTTTCGACGAATGCTATCAGCAGCAGAGTAGTGAATACAGCCGATCTATATTCTTTACTGGTATATAGGTAGACTATAATGACACAGCGGCCAGTGTTTGGAACGTCGATCTCTATAAGTGTTATTATAATTGTGTTACGTCATTGGTTGGGAAACGCGTTTCTGTGGGTTTCCCAGTGTAATGTTTTGGACTACATTATGTTATGTTGGACAATTATGCTATGGACTTGGAAGAGTAAACAGGCTGGTGGAGCATATGTGAAAGTGGCGTGTGGACTTCGATGTGTCTTCATGTTATTACACCCAGAATCTACCTATCGGTGCTCTCATTGGAAGAAACAATTCCAATATTATTGTAAATATTTATATGTTGTATTGCTTTACTTCGAGTGTCAAACATTTGAAGTTGAGTGTGATTGTAATCATATTTGTACATATTAGATATATTTTCATGCACGTAGGCCTACTTAAGATGTTGGAGGCATTAGATTACTTCGATGTTTACATATTTAAAATAACATTTCAAGTAACTTTTCCACGAATCTTCATGTGTTTGCTCTTCATTTATTATGAACGTTTGATCATATAATCATTTTCGTATTTTCGTTATCACGTCTAGTTTTGGCGTCATTATTTTTGAACTAGGCTAAATACAAAGGCTTAAATGTATGCAAAATTGTTACTGCTGTACATGAAATAAGGCTTACCACGCTGAACAGCTAACTAGATTGTTTGGGCCAATAATGGCCAAACTGGGCTGGTCCTGCCATTGCAAAAAAAAACTATTCGACCAATAATAGCGGTCATTGGCTGAATGGCATTGGCTTACCAGTACAAAAAACAATTGGGCCAATAATGGCCAATAATTCCACGGAAGCCGTTCACGCGCTTAAGGTTACACTTTTCTTTGAAAACTCAAGACTGACATTTTTTTCTGGATAAGGGCCTGATGCACTGACACATTGAGCAATACCATCAAACAGCAAACTTCAAAGTCCCACTTCTAAGGCAATCTCCAATGCCAAACCAAGGAAAGGCCCTGGAAGAATGCGATGACTGTTTGGGACAATGTAGAGTTCACATTCAGCACAACTGACGCTGCTTTAACATGTGAAATCGAACGTAAGTTGTTATTAGTACGCATTTCAATACGTCTCTATTAGTTAAACAGTCGTCTCACCTGGCGTCCTGTCTCATGTTCCTCGCTGCAGAACTCAACGCCTTCTTCGTCCACGTCAGTAGAAATGGCGGCTTGCCGTGGTCAGCGCGACACATTAGTGTCAGAGGAATACCTACTTCAGCGTTGACCACTGACCCATTGTGAAGACCAACGATTAAGGGGTGATCCAACGGTGCTGCAGAAAGGCACATTATACCAGTGTTTAATGTTTTATATATACACAACTATTTATATACGTAACAAATAATATGATCTACTGATACTGGTGAAACCTATTATACTGAACGAGCATATTATTTCTACAAAATACGTAGTAAATGTAAATGTGAATTAGTGGAAATGTACATTTGATAGATGGTAGTACAAAGTAAACGATCACTGTAGGTAGAAGTACCTTAAAGAATATCAGGTGAAGGAACTGTATTAATACTTCTGTAAAATACGTAACAATTAAACATGTGAATTAGTGGAATAACATATTTGATAGGTGGTAATACAAAAACAACCGATAACTCTACCTAGAAATTTCTTGAGGTGAAAGAAATATATAACTACATTTGTCATATCCGCGGTATTGTATATCGGTGTAATATAATTTTACAAAGACTATACTTCACGAATGCATGCATTTTCCATGTAAACGATATGACTTACGGAAAACATCGATGTGGAACACACAAAACGTTGTGCGGTTGTTGTACGTGTTCGTAGCTGTGTATTCAACTCTTTGTTCGCCCCAGCGCAGCGTCGTTGTGTTCGTGCCGAATGTTGAAGTGACCTTTATAACGGAGCCTTGGGCATCGTGGAATATTGGTTCCAGCCATGACACGTTCGTTCGTTCCCCATCAGCCACAATTGTAACATTTTCTGGACACATCACCAGTATGGGCGCTCGGGTATCTGATAAACCAGTCGAAACAAAATATGAAATTCACTTTAGAATATACCAAAGAGGATACCTCCACGTTTCATATGCCTCATAATGAGATGATTATTTAAATGTGGTTAGCTGATCGCGGAGTTTTGTAAATCATTCAAATATTATACACTGACTGTTTCCAAGGGAAAAGTCGAATGTTTGGTGTATTTATGAACGTACTCACAGAAGACATCAAGCGTGACGCTGGTTAACTCCGGACGACGACGATTGTGCTTTGTAGCGACACACGTCAGAGTGGTATTGTCGTCGTGAAGTGTCGGGGTGTACGTCAGCATACTGATAGCATTCAAATAGTCACGGAAGCCGTTCGGTTCCGTGTTGTACCTAAAATAGATGCGTGCTAGATATCCTGTGTTTCCAGAATGATGTTCAGTACTACAATGTTACTCGCCGGAGCTGTGTTGAACTCATCGGGTAGATTTAAGTAAATGGGTGCGCAGCAGGCTCTTAGCCAGGGACCGGTCTGCCCGTCTTGAAGAAGGGCAGATGTCTAACGAACACGGGTAAAATAAAATAGAAGACGGGTTTTCCTTGTTACAACATGGTATTTTTTCATAATAACACTTATTGAACTTAGTCTTTGGTTGGGTTTCGACGAATGCTATCAGCAGCAGAGTAGTGAATACAGCCGATCTATATTCTTTACTGGTATATAGGTAGACTATAATGACACAGCGGCCAGTGTTTGGAACGTCGATCTCTATAAGTGTTATTATAATTGTGTTACGTCATTGGTTGGGAAACGCGTTTCTGTGGGTTTCCCAGTGTAATGTTTTGGACTACATTATGTTATGTTGGACAATTATGCTATGGACTTGGAAGAGTAAACAGGCTGGTGGAGCATATGTGAAAGTGGCGTGTGGACTTCGAGGTGTCTTCATGTTATTACACCCAGAATCTACCTATCGGTGCTCTCATTGGAAGAAACAATTCCAATATTATTGTAAATATTTATATGTTGTATTGCTTTACTTCGAGTGTCAAACATTTGAAGTTGAGTGTGATTGTAATCATATTTGTACATATTAGATATATTTTCATGCACGTAGGCCTACTTAAGATGTTGGAGGCATTAGATTACTTCGATGTTTACATATTTAAAACAACATTTCAAGTAACTTTTCCACGAATCTTCATGTGTTTGCTCTTCATTTATTATGAACGTTTGATCATATAATCATTTTCGTATTTTCGTTATCACGTCTAGTTTTGGCGTCATTATTTTTGAACTAGGCTAAATACAAAGGCTTAAATGTATGCAAATTGTTACTGCTGTACATGAAATAAGGCTTACCACGCTGAACAGCTAACTAGATTGTTTGGGCCAATAATGGCCAAACTGGGCTGGTCCTGCCATTGCAAAAAAAAACTATTCGACCAATAATAGCGGTCATTGGCTGAATGGCATTGGCTTACCAGTACAAAAAACAATTGGGCCAATAATGGCCAATAATTCCACGGAAGCCGTTCACGCGCTTAAGGTTACACTTTTCTTTGAAAACTCAAGACTGACATTTTTTCTGGATAAGGGCCTGATGCACTGACACATTGAGCAATACCATCAAACAGCAAACTTCAAAGTCCCACTTCTAAGGCAATCTCCAATGCCAAACCAAGGAAAGGCCCTGGAAGAATGCGATGACTGTTTGGGACAATGTAGAGTTCACATTCAGCACAACTGACGCTGCTTTAACATGTGAAATCGAACGTAAGTTGTTATTAGTACGCATTTCAATACGTCTCTATTAGTTAAACAGTCGTCTCACCTGGCGTCCTGTCTCATGTTCCTCGCTGCAGAACTCAACGCCTTCTTCGTCCACGTCAGTAGAAATGGCGGCTTGCCGTGGTCAGCGCGACACATTAGTGTCAGAGGAATACCTACTTCAGCGTTGACCACTGACCCATTGTGATGACCAACGATTAAGGGGTGATCCAACGGTGCTGAAGAAAGGCACATTATACCAGTGTTTAATATTATGTATACACAACTATTTATATAAGTAACAAATAAGATGATCTACTGATACTGGTGAAACCTATTATACCGAACGAGCATATTATTTCTACAAAATACGTAGTAAATGTAAATGTGAATTAGTGGAACGGCACATTTGATAGATGTTAGTACAAAGTAAACGATCACTGTAGGTAGAAGTACCTTAAAGAATATCAGGTGAAGGAACTGTATTAATACTTCTGTAAAATACGTAAAATTAATCATGTGAATTAGTGGAATAACATATTTGATAGGTGGTAATACAAAAAACAACCGATAACTGTACCTAGAAATTGCTTGAGGTGAAAGAAGTATATAACTACATTTGTCATATCCGCGGTATTGTATATCGGTGTAATATAATTTTACAAAGACTATACTTCACGAATGCATGCATTTTCCATGTAAACGATATGACTTACGGAAAACATCGATGTGGAACACACAAAACGTTGTACGGTTGTTGTACGTGTTCGTAGCTGTGTATTCAACTCTTTGTTCGCCCCAGCGCAGCGTCGTTGTGTTCGTGCCGAATGTTGAAGTGACCTTTATAACGGAGCCTTGGGCATCGTGGAATATTGGTTCCAGCCATGACACGTTCGTTCGTTCCCCATCAGCCACAATTGTAACATTTTCTGGACACATCACCAGTATGGGCGCTCGGGTATCTGATAAACCAGTCGAAACAAAATATGAAATTCACTTTAGAATATACCAAAGAGGATACCTCCACGTTTCATATGCCTCATAATGAGATGATTATTTAAATGTGGTTAGCTGATCGCGGAGTTTTGTAAATCATTCAAATATTATACACTGACTGTTTCCAAGGGAAAAGTCGAATGTTTGGTGTATTTATGAACGTACTCACAGAAGACATCAAGCGTGACGCTGGTTAACTCCGGACGACGACGATTGTGCTTTGTAGCGACACACGTCAGAGTGGTATTGTCGTCGTGAAGTGTCGGGGTGTACGTCAGCATACTGATAGCATTCAAATAGTCACGGAAGCCGTTCGGTTCCGTGTTGTACCTAAAATAGATGCGTGCTAGATATCCTGTGTTTCCAGAATGATGTTCAGTACTACAATGTTACTCGCCGGAGCTGTGTTGAACTCATCGGGTAGATTTAAGTAAATGGGTGCGCAGCAGGCTCTTAGCCAGGGACCGGTCTGCCCGTCTTGAAGAAGGGCAGATGTCTAACGAACACGGGTAAAATAAAATAGAAGACGGGTTTTCCTTGTTACAACATGGTATTTTTTCATAATAACACTTATTGAACTTAGTCTTTGGTTGGGTTTCGACGAATGCTATCAGCAGCAGAGTAGTGAATACAGCCGATCTATATTCTTTACTGGTATATAGGTAGACTATAATGACACAGCGGCCAGTGTTTGGAACGTCGATCTCTATAAGTGTTATTATAATTGTGTTACGTCATTGGTTGGGAAACGCGTTTCTGTGGGTTTCCCAGTGTAATGTTTTGGACTACATTATGTTATGTTGGACAATTATGCTATGGACTTGGAAGAGTAAACAGGCTGGTGGAGCATATGTGAAAGTGGCGTGTGGACTTCGATGTGTCTTCATGTTATTACACCCAGAATCTACCTATCGGTGCTCTCATTGGAAGAAACAATTCCAATATTATTGTAAATATTTATATGTTGTATTGCTTTACTTCGAGTGTCAAACATTTGAAGTTGAGTGTGATTGTAATCATATTTGTACATATTAGATATATTTTCATGCACGTAGGCCTACTTAAGATGTTGGAGGCATTAGATTACTTCGATGTTTACATATTTAAAACAACATTTCAAGTAACTTTTCCACGAATCTTCATGTGTTTGCTCTTCATTTATTATGAACGTTTGATCATATAATCATTTTCGTATTTTCGTTATCACGTCTAGTTTTGGCGTCATTATTTTTGAACTAGGCTAAATACAAAGGCTTAAATGTATGCAAAATTGTTACTGCTGTACATGAAATAAGGCTTACCACGCTGAACAGCTAACTAGATTGTTTGGGCCAATAATGGCCAAACTGGGCTGGTCCTGCCATTGCAAAAAAAAACTATTCGACCAATAATAGCGGTCATTGGCTGAATGGGATTGGCTTACCAGTACAAAAAACAATTGGGCCAATAATGGCCAATAATTCCACGGAAGCCGTTCACGCGCTTAAGGTTACACTTTTCTTTGAAAACTCAAGACTGAAATTTTTTCTGGATAAGGGCCTGATGCACTGACACATTGAGCAATACCATCAAACAGCAAACTTCAAAGTCCCACTTCTAAGGCAATCTCCAATGCCAAACCAAGGAAAGGCCCTGGAAGAATGCGATGACTGTTTGGGACAATGTAGAGTTCACATTCAGCACAACTGACGCTGCTTTAACATGTGAAATCGAACGTAAGTTGTTATTAGTACGCATTTCAATACGTCTCTATTAGTTAAACAGTCGTCTCACCTGGCGTCCTGTCTCATGTTCCTCGCTGCAGAACTCAACGCCTTCTTCGTCCACGTCAGTAGAAATGGCGGCTTGCCGTGGTCAGCGCGACACATTAGTGTCAGAGGAATACCTACTTCAGCGTTGACCACTGACCCATTGTGATGACCAACGATTAAGGGGTGATCCAACGGTGCTGAAGAAAGGCACATTATACCAGTGTTTAATATTATGTATACACAACTATTTATATAAGTAACAAATAAGATGATCTACTGATACTGGTGAAACCTATTATACCGAACGAGCATATTATTTCTACAAAATACGTAGTAAATGTAAATGTGAATTAGTGGAACGACACATTTGATAGATGTTAGTACAAAGTAAACGATCACTGTAGGTAGAAGTACCTTAAAGAATATCAGGTGAAGGAACTGTATTAATACTTCTGTAAAATACGTAAAATTAATCATGTGAATTAGTGGAATAACATATTTGATAGGTGGTAATACAAAAAACAACCGATAACTGTACCTAGAAATTGCTTGAGGTGAAAGAAGTATATAACTACATTTGTCATATCCGCGGTATTGTATATCGGTGTAATATAATTTTACAAAGACTATACTTCACGAATGCATGCATTTTCCATGTAAACGATATGACTTACGGAAAACATCGATGTGGAACACACAAAACGTTGTACGGTTGTTGTACGTGTTCGTAGCTGTGTATTCAACTCTTTGTTCGCCCCAGCGCAGCGTCGTTGTGTTCGTGCCGAATGTTGAAGTGACCTTTATAACGGAGCCTTGGGCATCGTGGAATATTGGTTCCAGCCATGACACGTTCGTTCGTTCCCCATCAGCCACAATTGTAACATTTTCTGGACACATCACCAGTATGGGCGCTCGGGTATCTGATAAACCAGTCGAAACAAAATATGAAATTCACTTTAGAATATACCAAAGAGGATACCTCCACGTTTCATATGCCTCATAATGAGATGATTATTTAAATGTGGTTAGCTGATCGCGGAGTTTTGTAAATCATTCAAATATTATACACTGACTGTTTCAAGGGAAAAGTCGAATGTTTGGTGTATTTATGAACGTACTCACAGAAGACATCAAGCGTGACGCTGGTTAACTCCGGACGACGACGATTGTGCTTTGTAGCGACACACGTCAGAGTGGTATTGTCGTCGTGAAGTGTCGGGGTGTACGTCAGCATACTGATAGCATTCAAATAGTCACGGAAGCCGTTCGGTTCCGTGTTGTACCTAAAATAGATGCGTGCTAGATATCCTGTGTTTCCAGAATGATGTTCAGTACTACAATGTTACTCGCCGGAGCTGTGTTGAACTCATCGGGTAGATTTAAGTAAATGGGTGCGCAGCAGGCTCTTAGCCAGGGACCGGTCTGCCCGTCTTGAAGAAGGGCAGATGTCTAACGAACACGGGTAAAATAAAATAGAAGACGGGTTTTCCTTGTTACAACATGGTATTTTTTCATAATAACACTTATTGAACTTAGTCTTTGGTTGGGTTTCGACGAATGCTATCAGCAGCAGAGTAGTGAATACAGCCGATCTATATTCTTTACTGGTATATAGGTAGACTATAATGACACAGCGGCCAGTGTTTGGAACGTCGATCTCTATAAGTGTTATTATAATTGTGTTACGTCATTGGTTGGGAAACGCGTTTCTGTGGGTTTCCCAGTGTAATGTTTTGGACTACATTATGTTATGTTGGACAATTATGCTATGGACTTGGAAGAGTAAACAGGCTGGTGGAGCATATGTGAAAGTGGCGTGTGGACTTCGATGTGTCTTCATGTTATTACACCCAGAATCTACCTATCGGTGCTCTCATTGGAAGAAACAATTCCAATATTATTGTAAATATTTATATGTTGTATTGCTTTACTTCGAGTGTCAAACATTTGAAGTTGAGTGTGATTGTAATCATATTTGTACATATTAGATATATTTTCATGCACGTAGGCCTACTTAAGATGTTGGAGGCATTAGATTACTTCGATGTTTACATATTTAAAACAACATTTCAAGTAACTTTTCCACGAATCTTCATGTGTTTGCTCTTCATTTATTATGAACGTTTGATCATATAATCATTTTCGTATTTTCGTTATCACGTCTAGTTTTGGCGTCATTATTTTTGAACTAGGCTAAATACAAAGGCTTAAATGTATGCAAAATTGTTACTGCTGTACATGAAATAAGGCTTACCACGCTGAACAGCTAACTAGATTGTTTGGGCCAATAATGGCCAAACTGGGCTGGTCCTGCCATTGCAAAAAAAAACTATTCGACCAATAATAGCGGTCATTGGCTGAATGGGATTGGCTTACCAGTACAAAAAACAATTGGGCCAATAATGGCCAATAATTCCACGGAAGCCGTTCACGCGCTTAAGGTTACACTTTTCTTTGAAAACTCAAGACTGACATTTTTTTCTGGATAAGGGCCTGATGCACTGACACATTGAGCAATACCATCAAACAGCAAACTTCAAAGTCCCACTTCTAAGGCAATCTCCAATGCCAAACCAAGGAAAGGCCCTGGAAGAATGCGATGACTGTTTGGGACAATGTAGAGTTCACATTCAGCACAACTGACGCTGCTTTAACATGTGAAATCGAACGTAAGTTGTTATTAGTACGCATTTCAATACGTCTCTATTAGTTAAACAGTCGTCTCACCTGGCGTCCTGTCTCATGTTCCTCGCTGCAGAACTCAACGCCTTCTTCGTCCACGTCAGTAGAAATGGCGGCTTGCCGTGGTCAGCGCGACACATTAGTGTCAGAGGAATACCTACTTCAGCGTTGACCACTGACCCATTGTGAAGACCAACGATTAAGGGGTGATCCAACGGTGCTGCAGAAAGGCACATTATACCAGTGTTTAATGTTTTATATATACACAACTATTTATATACGTAACAAATAATATGATCTACTGATACTGGTGAAACCTATTATACTGAACGAGCATATTATTTCTACAAAATACGTAGTAAATGTAAATGTGAATTAGTGAAATGTACATTTGATAGATGGTAGTACAAAGTAAACGATCACTGTAGGTAGAAGTACCTTAAAGAATATCAGGTGAAGGAACTGTATTAATACTTCTGTAAAATACGTAACAATTAAACATGTGAATTAGTGGAATAACATATTTGATAGGTGGTAATACAAAAACAACCGATAACTCTACCTAGAAATTTCTTGAGGTGAAAGAAATATATAACTACATTTGTCATATCCGCGGTATTGTATATCGGTGTAATATAATTTTACAAAGACTATACTTCACGAATGCATGCATTTTCCATGTAAACGATATGACTTACGGAAAACATCGATGTGGAACACACAAAACGTTGTGCGGTTGTTGTACGTGTTCGTAGCTGTGTATTCAACTCTTTGTTCGCCCCAGCGCAGCGTCGTTGTGTTCGTGCCGAATGTTGAAGTGACCTTTATAACGGAGCCTTGGGCATCGTGGAATATTGGTTCCAGCCATGACACGTTCGTTCGTTCCCCATCAGCCACAATTGTAACATTTTCTGGACACATCACCAGTATGGGCGCTCGGGTATCTGATAAACCAGTCGAAACAAAATATGAAATTCACTTTAGAATATACCAAAGAGGATACCTCCACGTTTCATATGCCTCATAATGAGATGATTATTTAAATGTGGTTAGCTGATCGCGGAGTTTTGTAAATCATTCAAATATTATACACTGACTGTTTCCAAGGGAAAAGTCGAATGTTTGGTGTATTTATGAACGTACTCACAGAAGACATCAAGCGTGACGCTGGTTAACTCCGGACGACGACGATTGTGCTTTGTAGCGACACACGTCAGAGTGGTATTGTCGTCGTGAAGTGTCGGGGTGTACGTCAGCATACTGATAGCATTCAAATAGTCACGGAAGCCGTTCGGTTCCGTGTTGTACCTAAAATAGATGCGTGCTAGATATCCTGTGTTTCCAGAATGATGTTCAGTACTACAATGTTACTCGCCGGAGCTGTGTTGAACTCATCGGGTAGATTTAAGTAAATGGGTGCGCAGCAGGCTCTTAGCCAGGGACCGGTCTGCCCGTCTTGAAGAAGGGCAGATGTCTAACGAACACGGGTAAAATAAAATAGAAGACGGGTTTTCCTTGTTACAACATGGTATTTTTTTCATAATAACACTTATTGAACTTAGTCTTTGGTTGGGTTTCGACGAATGCTATCAGCAGCAGAGTAGTGAATACAGCCGATCTATATTCTTTACTGGTATATAGGTAGACTATAATGACACAGCGGCCAGTGTTTGGAACGTCGATCTCTATAAGTGTTATTATAATTGTGTTACGTCATTGGTTGGGAAACGCGTTTCTGTGGGTTTCCCAGTGTAATGTTTTGGACTACATTATGTTATGTTGGACAATTATGCTATGGACTTGGAAGAGTAAACAGGCTGGTGGAGCATATGTGAAAGTGGCGTGTGGACTTCGAGGTGTCTTCATGTTATTACACCCAGAATCTACCTATCGGTGCTCTCATTGGAAGAAACAATTCCAATATTATTGTAAATATTTATATGTTGTATTGCTTTACTTCGAGTGTCAAACATTTGAAGTTGAGTGTGATTGTAATCATATTTGTACATATTAGATATATTTTCATGCACGTAGGCCTACTTAAGATGTTGGAGGCATTAGATTACTTCGATGTTTACATATTTAAAATAACATTTCAAGTAACTTTTCCACGAATCTTCATGTGTTTGCTCTTCATTTATTATGAACGTTTGATCATATAATCATTTTCGTATTTTCGTTATCACGTCTAGTTTTGGCGTCATTATTTTTGAACTAGGCTAAATACAAAGGCTTAAATGTATGCAAAATTGTTACTGCTGTACATGAAATAAGGCTTACCACGCTGAACAGCTAACTAGATTGTTTGGGCCAATAATGGCCAAACTGGGCTGGTCCTGCCATTGCAAAAAAACTATTCGACCAATAATAGCGGTCATTGGCTGAATGGGATTGGCTTACCAGTACAAAAACAATTGGGCCAATAATGGCCAATAATTCCACGGAAGCCGTTCACGCGCTTAAGGTTACACTTTTCTTTGAAAACTCAAGACTGAAATTTTTTCTGGATAAGGGCCTGATGCACTGACACATTGAGCAATACCATCAAACAGCAAACTTCAAAGTCCCACTTCTAAGGCAATCTCCAATGCCAAACCAAGGAAAGGCCCTGGAAGAATGCGATGACTGTTTGGGACAATGTAGAGTTCACATTCAGCACAACTGACGCTGCTTTAACATGTGAAATCGAACGTAAGTTGTTATTAGTACGCATTTCAATACGTCTCTATTAGTTAAACAGTCGTCTCACCTGGCGTCCTGTCTCATGTTCCTCGCTGCAGAACTCAACGCCTTCTTCGTCCACGTCAGTAGAAATGGCGGCTTGCCGTGGTCAGCGCGACACATTAGTGTCAGAGGAATACCTACTTCAGCGTTGACCACTGACCCATTGTGAAGACCAACGATTAAGGGGTGATCCAACGGTGCTGCAGAAAGGCACATTATACCAGTGTTTAATGTTTTATATATACACAACTATTTATATACGTAACAAATAATATGATCTACTGATACTGGTGAAACCTATTATACTGAACGAGCATATTATTTCTACAAAATACGTAGTAAATGTAAATGTGAATTAGTGGAAATGTACATTTGATAGATGGTAGTACAAAGTAAACGATCACTGTAGGTAGAAGTACCTTAAAGAATATCAGGTGAAGGAACTGTATTAATACTTCTGTAAAATACGTAACAATTAAACATGTGAATTAGTGGAATAACATATTTGATAGGTGGTAATACAAAAACAACCGATAACTCTACCTAGAAATTTCTTGAGGTGAAAGAAATATATAACTACATTTGTCATATCCGCGGTATTGTATATCGGTGTAATATAATTTTACAAAGACTATACTTCACGAATGCATGCATTTTCCATGTAAACGATATGACTTACGGAAAACATCGATGTGGAACACACAAAACGTTGTGCGGTTGTTGTACGTGTTCGTAGCTGTGTATTCAACTCTTTGTTCGCCCCAGCGCAGCGTCGTTGTGTTCGTGCCGAATGTTGAAGTGACCTTTATAACGGAGCCTTGGGCATCGTGGAATATTGGTTCCAGCCATGACACGTTCGTTCGTTCCCCATCAGCCACAATTGTAACATTTTCTGGACACATCACCAGTATGGG
This sequence comes from Lamellibrachia satsuma, assembly GCA_033239005.1. NCBI lineage: Eukaryota > Metazoa > Annelida > Polychaeta > Sabellida > Siboglinidae > Lamellibrachia > Lamellibrachia satsuma. Next base: position 431,460 of record BSQZ01000026.1, read on the forward strand.
CGCTCGGGTATCTGATAAACCAGTCGAAACAAAATATGAAATTCACTTTAGAATATACCAAAGAGGATACCTCCACGTTTCATATGCCTCATAATGAGATGATTATTTAAATGTGGTTAGCTGATCGCGGAGTTTTGTAAATCATTCAAATATTATACACTGACTGTTTCCAAGGGAAAAGTCGAATGTTTGGTGTATTTATGAACGTACTCACAGAAGACATCAAGCGTGACGCTGGTTAACTCCGGACGACGACGATTGTGCTTTGTAGCGACACACGTCAGAGTGGTATTGTCGTCGTGAAGTGTCGGGGTGTACGTCAGCATACTGATAGCATTCAAATAGTCACGGAAGCCGTTCGGTTCCGTGTTGTACCTAAAATAGATGCGTGCTAGATATCCTGTGTTTCCAGAATGATGTTCAGTACTACAATGTTACTCGCCGGAGCTGTGTTGAACTCATCGGGTAGATTTAAGTAAATGGGTGCGCAGCAGGCTCTTAGCCAGGGACCGGTCTGCCCGTCTTGAAGAAGGGCAGATGTCTAACGAACACGGGTAAAATAAAATAGAAGACGGGTTTTCCTTGTTACAACATGGTATTTTTTCATAATAACACTTATTGAACTTAGTCTTTGGTTGGGTTTCGACGAATGCTATCAGCAGCAGAGTAGTGAATACAGCCGATCTATATTCTTTACTGGTATATAGGTAGACTATAATGACACAGCGGCCAGTGTTTGGAACGTCGATCTCTATAAGTGTTATTATAATTGTGTTACGTCATTGGTTGGGAAACGCGTTTCTGTGGGTTTCCCAGTGTAATGTTTTGGACTACATTATGTTATGTTGGACAATTATGCTATGGACTTGGAAGAGTAAACAGGCTGGTGGAGCATATGTGAAAGTGGCGTGTGGACTTCGAGGTGTCTTCATGTTATTACACCCAGAATCTACCTATCGGTGCTCTCATTGGAAGAAACAATTCCAATATTATTGTAAATATTTATATGTTGTATTGCTTTACTTCGAGTGTCAAACATTTGAAGTTGAGTGTGATTGTAATCATATTTGTACATATTAGATATATTTTCATGCACGTAGGCCTACTTAAGATGTTGGAGGTATTAGATTACTTCGATGTTTACATATTTAAAATAACATTTCAAGTAACTTTTCCACGAATCTTCATGTGTTTGCTCTTCATTTATTATGAACGTTTGATCATATAATCATTTTCGTATTTTCGTTATCACGTCTAGTTTTGGCGTCATTATTTTTGAACTAGGCTAAATACAAAGGCTTAAATGTATGCAAAATTGTTACTGCTGTACATGAAATAAGGCTTACCACGCTGAACAGCTAACTAGATTGTTTGGGCCAATAATGGCCAAACTGGGCTGGTCCTGCCATTGCAAAAAAAAACTATTCGACCAATAATAGCGGTCATTGGCTGAATGGGATTGGCTTACCAGTACAAAAAACAATTGGGCCAATAATGGCCAATAATTCCATGGAAGCCGTTCACGCGCTTAAGGTTACACTTTTCTTTGAAAACTCAAGACTGAAATTTTTTCTGGATAAGGGCCTGATGCACTGACACATTGAGCAATACCATCAAACAGCAAACTTCAAAGTCCCACTTCTAAGGCAATCTCCAATGCCAAACCAAGGAAAGGCCCTGGAAGAATGCGATGACTGTTTGGGACAATGTAGAGTTCACATTCAGCACAACTGACGCTGCTTTAACATGTGAAATCGAACGTAAGTTGTTATTAGTACGCATTTCAATACGTCTCTATTAGTTAAACAGTCGTCTCACCTGGCGTCCTGTCTCATGTTCCTCGCTGCAGAACTCAACGCCTTCTTCGTCCACGTCAGTAGAAATGGCGGCTTGCCGTGGTCAGCGCGACACATTAGTGTCAGAGGAATACCTACTTCAGCGTTGACCACTGACCCATTGTGAAGACCAACGATTAAGGGGTGATCCAACGGTGCTGCAGAAAGGCACATTATACCAGTGTTTATTGTTTTATATATACACAACTATTTATATACGTAACAAATAATATGATCTACTGATACTGGTGAAACCTATTATACTGAACGAGCATATTATTTCTACAAAATACGTAGTAAATGTAAATGTGAATTAGTGGAAATGTACATTTGATAGATGGTAGTACAAAGTAAACGATCACTGTAGGTAGAAGTACCTTAAAGAATATCAGGTGAAGGAACTGTATTAATACTTCTGTAAAATACGTAACAATTAAACATGTGAATTAGTGGAATAACATATTTGATAGGTGGTAATACAAAAAACAACCGATAACTCTACCTAGAAATTTCTTGAGGTGAAAGAAATATATAACTACATTTGTCATATCCGCGGTATTGTATATCGGTGTAATATAATTTTACAAAGACTATACTTCACGAATGCATGCATTTTCCATGTAAACGATATGACTTACGGAAAACATCGATGTGGAACACACAAAACGTTGTGCGGTTGTTGTACGTGTTCGTAGCTGTGTATTCAACTCTTTGTTCGCCCCAGCGCAGCGTCGTTGTGTTCGTGCCGAATGTTGAAGTGACCTTTATAACGGAGCCTTGGGCATCGTGGAATATTGGTTCCAGCCATGACACGTTCGTTCGTTCCCCATCAGCCACAATTGTAACATTTTCTGGACACATCACCAGTATGGGCGCTCGGGTATCTGATAAACCAGTCGATACAAAATATGAAATTCACTTTAGAATATACCAAAGAGGATACCTCCACGTTTCATATGCCTCATAATGAGATGATTATTTAAATGTGGTTAGCTGATCGCGGAGTTTTGTAAATCATTCAAATATTATACACTGACTGTTTCCAAGGGAAAAGTCGAATGTTTGGTGTATTTATGAACGTACTCACAGAAGACATCAAGCGTGACGCTGGTTAACTCCGGACGACGACGATTGTGCTTTGTAGCGACACACGTCAGAGTGGTATTGTCGTCGTGAAGTGTCGGGGTGTACGTCAGCATACTGATAGCATTCAAATAGTCACGGAAGCCGTTCGGTTCCGTGTTGTACCTAAAATAGATGCGTGCTAGATATCCTGTGTTTCCAGAATGATGTTCAGTACTACAATGTTACTCGCCGGAGCTGTGTTGAACTCATCGGGTAGATTTAAGTAAATGGGTGCGCAGCAGGCTCTTAGCCAGGGACCGGTCTGCCCGTCTTGAAGAAGGGCAGATGTCTAACGAACACGGGTAAAATAAAATAGAAGACGGGTTTTCCTTGTTACAACATGGTATTTTTTCATAATAACACTTATTGAACTTAGTCTTTGGTTGGGTTTCGACGAATGCTATCAGCAGCAGAGTAGTGAATACAGCCGATCTATATTCTTTACTGGTATATAGGTAGACTATAATGACACAGCGGCCAGTGTTTGGAACGTCGATCTCTATAAGTGTTATTATAATTGTGTTACGTCATTGGTTGGGAAACGCGTTTCTGTGGGTTTCCCAGTGTAATGTTTTGGACTACATTATGTTATGTTGGACAATTATGCTATGGACTTGGAAGAGTAAACAGGCTGGTGGAGCATATGTGAAAGTGGCGTGTGGACTTCGAGGTGTCTTCATGTTATTACACCCAGAATCTACCTATCGGTGCTCTCATTGGAAGAAACAATTCCAATATTATTGTAAATATTTATATGTTGTATTGCTTTACTTCGAGTGTCAAACATTTGAAGTTGAGTGTGATTGTAATCATATTTGTACATATTAGATATATTTTCATGCACGTAGGCCTACTTAAGATGTTGGAGGCATTAGATTACTTCGATGTTTACATATTTAAAATAACATTTCAAGTAACTTTTCCACGAATCTTCATGTGTTGGCTCTTCATTTATTATGAACGTTTGATCATATAATCATTTTCGTATTTTCGTTATCACGTCTAGTTTTGGCGTCATTATTTTTGAACTAGGCTAAATACAAAGGCTTAAATGTATGCAAAATTGTTACTGCTGTACATGAAATAAGGCTTACCACGCTGAACAGCTAACTAGATTGTTTGGGCCAATAATGGCCAAACTGGGCTGGTCCTGCCATTGCAAAAAAAAACTATTCGACCAATAATAGCGGTCATTGGCTGAATGGCATTGGCTTACCAGTACAAAAAACAATTGGGCCAATAATGGCCAATAATTCCACGGAAGCCGTTCACGCGCTTAAGGTTACACTTTTCTTTGAAAACTCAAGACTGACATTTTTTCTGGATAAGGGCCTGATGCACTGACACATTGAGCAATACCATCAAACAGCAAACTTCAACGTCCCACTTCTAAGGCAATCTCCAATGCCAAACCAAGGAAAGGCCCTGGAAGAATGCGATGACTATTTGGGACAATGTAGAGTTCACCTTCAGCACAACTGACGCTGCTTTAACATGTGAAATCTGAACGTAAGTTGTTATTAGTACGCATTTCAATACGTCTCTATTAGTTAAACAGTCGTCTCACCTTGCGTCCTGTCTGAAGTTCCACGCTGCAGAACTCAACGCCTTCTTCGTCCACGTCAGTAGAAATGGCGGCTTGCCGTGGTCAGCGCGACACGTTAGTGTCAGAGGAACACCTACTTCGGCGTTGACCACTGACCCATTGTGAAGATCAACGATTAAGGGGTGATCCAACGGTGCTGCAGAAAGGCACATTATACCAGTGTTTAATGTTTTATATATACACAACTATTTATATACGTAACAAATAATATGATCTACTGATACTGGTGAAACCTATTATACCGAACGAGCATATTATTTCTACAAAATACGTAGTAAATATAAATGTGAATTAGTGGAACGGCACATTTGATAGATGGTAGTACAAAGTGAACGATCACTGTAGGTAGAAGTACCTTAAAGAATATCAGGTGAAGGAACTGTATCAATACATTTGTAAAATACGTAACCATTAAACATGTGAATTAGTGGAATAACATATTTGATAGGTGGTAATACAAAAAACAACCGATAACTGTACCTAGATATTTCTTGAGGTGAAAGAAATATATAACTACATTTGTCATATCCGCGGTATTGTATATCGGTGTAATATAATTTTACAAAGACTATAATTCACGAATGCATGCATTTTCCATGTAAACGATATGACTTACGGAAAACATCGATGTGGAAAACACAAAACGTTGTACGGTTGTTGTACGTGTTCGTAGCTGTGTATTCAACTCTTTGTTCGCCCCAGCGCAGCGTCGTTGTGTTCGTGCCGAATGTTGAAGTGACCTTTATATCGGAGCCTTGGGCATCGTAGAATATTGGTTCCAGCCATGACACGTTCGATCGTTCCCCATCAGCCACAATTGTAACATTTTCTGGACACATCACCAGTTCGGGCGATCGGGTGTCTGTCGAAACCAATCGGAAAATCATATATAGTATGTTTAAATGAATAAAAGAAGATTTCACCAGGTTGTGTGAAAGGACTGCTGTGCGTGGCGTGTGCTTGCGCGTGTACGTGTACGTGTACGTGTGCGTGTGCGTGGGCGTGTGCGTGTGCGTGTGCGTGTGTATGTGTGTGTGAGTGTGATATCGTGCGTGTGTGTCCGTGCATGTGCATGCGTACGTACGTGCGTGTGCGCGTGTGCGCGTGTTTACGTTTGTGTTTTGTGTGTGTATGTGTGTGTGTGTGTGTGTGTGTGTGTGTGTGTGTGTGTGTGTGTGTGTGTGTGTTTGTGTGTGTGTGTGTGTGTGTGTTTCCTTGTGTGTGTGTGTGTGTGTGTGTGTGTGTGTGTGTGTGTGTGTGTGTGTGTGTGTGTGTGTGTGTGTGTGTGTGTGTGTGTGTGTGTGTGTGTGTGTGTGTGTGTGTGTGTGTGTGTGTGTGTGTGTGTGTGTGTGTGTGTGTGTTAGTGCGTGCGTGTCTGTGTGCGTGCGTATCTGTATGTGCGCGTATGCGCGTGTACGCGCGTGTTTACGTACGAGCGTGTGCGTGTGTGTATTTATGTGCCTGTGTGCGTGTGTGTGTCTGTGTGTACGTCCGTGTTTGTGTGTGCGCGTGCGTGTGTACGTGCGTGCGAACGAGCGCATGCGTATAACTTCTAACGATCAGTATATCGACTTAGATTCGAGATTATGCACAGGAAAACGAATATTAACTCGATAATACAGTGAAAACAAAGTGATTGTGATTTATTTATTGAACAGTTGTGTTGTCTTGACGCTTGTGTGGATCGTGTAGTGTACTGGCGTATACTCACAAAAAACGCCTAGTTTCACACTGACTGTTTCCCGAGATCGTCCTGACTTGGTGGCGATACACATCAGGGTAGCACTCTCGTCTTCAAAACGCGGGGTGTACGTCAGAGAGCTGACAGCGTTCACGTAATCTCGGTAGCCATTCCGTTCAGTTCTGTATATAAGCGTAAACAGCACTGCGTTTATTTTATGTTAATGCTATCCCTCCGCATTGACAGCATCGTTTGTTGTTATGTAAATATAAGTAAGTTATATAATGTGTTTGTACGTCAGAGAGCTGACAGCGTTAACGTAGTCTTGGTAGCCATTCCTTTCAGTTCTGTATCTTAGCGTAAACAACGCCACGTTTCATTTGTGTGAGGGGGATGCGTGTGTTTGTGTTTGTGTATGTGTGTGTGTGTGTGTGTGTGTGTGTGCGTACGTGCGTGCGTGCTTGCGTGTGTTTGTGTGTTTGCGTGCGTGCGTGCGTGGGTGTGTGCTTTCGTGCGTGCGTGCGTGCGTGCGTGCGTGCGTGCGTGCGTGCGTGCGTGCGTGCGTGCGTGCGTGCGTGCGTGCGTGCGTGCGTGCGTGCGTGCGTGCGTGCGTGCGTGCGTGCGTGCGTGCGTGCGTGCACTCAATGCGTTGCTATTTATATCACCTTTTGGTTGTGATGAACTATTACATGGTAGGCTCTTTGGTTACAATATAATTGATGGTTAGTACACTTTATATCAATAATGACTGGTGTCGTTTGTTGTCTATAGCCTACATTTCATTAAGGCAGTTACACAATTATTGTCTCACCGGACCCGGTGTCTGAGACTTGACGTTCCTCTGTTTAGCGTCGTCTTCGTCCAGGTCAGTTGAAACGGCGGCTTACCGCAGTCAGCACGGCACGTCAATGTAAGAGGAACGCCCACCTCCGCACGGATTACAGAACTGTTCCGGTGGCCAGCGATTATAGGGTGATCCATAGGCGCTGTAGAAACACGGCAGCACAAGTATCGAGTATGTATGTGTCTACATGGAGCCAAAGCGGTTCAACAGAAATTGAGTTATGTACAAGGTTTGCCCCCCGAAATAGATTACAACCTGGGTGTACAACCTTGCAAACAAGGTACTGGCTATTTGTAAACTACCTTTAATTAAGAAAAGCAACCCCAAAAAAATTTAAATAACTTATTATCACCATTATCCAAAAATATACGTCGTCCAAAATTGACGAACTCACTTATTTGTGCAGGTGAAGTGTTGACCTTAATAAATAAACGTGATATAGAAAAAATATTGTATAATCATGTCGACTTAGATTCTATACTAATTATTGTGTCTTGACAAATAAACGATTCCTGATTCCTGTTAAGGATGTAACATCAACAGTCGAACATTGCTCACGCTTTACGTTCACCGTGAAGCTGCACGTGACTTCGCGGCCGTTGTTGCTGCTTTTGGCCGTGCAGGTGATTCGGTGGCTCCCCCAAGCGAGCGTCGCTCTGTTTGCCGGGTAAGTCGATGATAAAGTCAGTCGGTAGTTGAACGGCTCACGGAACCGCGGCTGGCGCCACCTAGCGTCGGCGGTCCGACCGGTCGCCCGTACAGTCATGTCGGATGGGCAGAAGGTCACCGTCGGACTCTGATGGTCTACAAAGGCCGATTTCATAGTGTACTTAGGTCGATGTCGATGCATACGAATGTGCAGAAGGGCACGCGTTGCGTGTTTAATATTCGTGTTAATGCACCCTCATGTATGTAGGCATTGTTTATTTAAGTGTAAGTGCATATTTATTTAACTTTTACTCACGGATTGAGCAAGAAGTTCCCGCTGAGTTCAGAGACCAGCCGGTGCAGCAAACCTCTCTGCTGTAATATTTCTTCCTTGTCTTGCGTACTGTAACGTATCTATATGCAGTACTGAAAGTAAAGAAGGCCAACATGCAGGTCGTATGGTAACTAAGTTATATATATATATATATATATATATATATATATATATATATATATATATATATATATATAGCGTTTATGGTATGCAGAAAATAAGATAATGTGATATTCTCCAACGCAATGCACGTACGCACACGCACGCACGCACGCACGCACGCACGCACGCACGCACACACACACACGCGCGCGCGCACACACACACACACACACACACACACACACACATACACACAAACACACACAAGGATTTTGCACATAACAAACAAAATGGCGCCCTACCGATGTCGGGTGCAACGTCTCCAGCCAAACATGCCGCACGAGGTCGTGTATCTAGCGCGGTAGGAGACGCGATTACGATCAACGTAGCTCACGGCGCGAGTCTTCCTCACTGAACACACCCGTCTGTAAAAAGGCAGGGTTCTTATTTAGAAGTTGTATTCGATGACACCCATTCACGCTACTGCCTATAGCCAAGTACTCATTTACACACATGAATGAATTGGACAACGTGAAGTGAACGTTTTGGTGGGTATATTTGGCGGGTGCATCGAAGCGAATTTGGTGGAAAAAATAAACCACCGAGAGTAGATATTGATGAGATACGCCAGATTGATATGACGTCTGTATTTCATATCGTACGTAAACAAGGCAAATTCATTTTAAGAAGTTTGTGTTAAAAGCTAAACCAGAGGTAGTATTTTATTGTAGTTAAATATCAGTCAATAGAGTCATCTTCTACAAGAATAAGGGAGATCGTAGTGATAACAACCACCAAGGAATTTCACTGCAGAATATATTGTGTGCTGAAATGCAGAAATTGACCTACCCAGAATCACACTGCGGCCTCAGAACAGTAAGATATGTTATTATTGCTACGACATTTGCTAGAGAAATGTAGGGAACAGAAGAAACTACCCTACGTCGCCTGTTGTAGATAAAGGCCTTTGACTTGTTCAACAGAAAAGGATTTTTCACACTCCTCGAATAAATAGTATGTCCCCCTGCATTGCATAGCATTTTCGTGTGTTTTCCGCAGCTCGATACCCCGTCGACTCCCGGTGTATTTGTGTTTACAATGAAATGGGGACACGCTTGTGCAGACCTTTCTCTGTTTGTATAAATACACCAACTACTTGGTAGGTTGGTAGCGGGCAATCCAATTTTATTCATACACAACAAGGATTGCCGCTGTGCACACACTAATAGTGACTAAGTCTGCCACAAATTGTGCACAGCCTGGTATTAAGCTGATGTGTATGATCAATTAGTAAACAATACCAGATAAGATTTAACATTATTGATATTTTCTACTGTAGCTAGCAACTGCCGAAGACAGTCTTTACCAAAAAACCCTTGCTGCTCTTAAACAAAGCAACAGCATACAAAGAGGGAAAAAATACCTAAGTGCAGACAAGCATACATAATTATATGTATATAGTGCTAGCTAGAGTATTTACAATGATATACACAAAAGTGGGGGAATAAACCCCCCATACAACATTCAGATCAATTCGATATCTAGACATGTTGACACGTAATATGCAAGTTTAGAAAGCGTATCGACACAGAAGTACAAATACATCGGGAGGGTGGGTGGGAATAAATTCAGAAGCTCGGATGATGTTCGTATGGCGCAGCGAAGAAAAGTGATTCAAAACATGGTCCCGCTCGCTATCTGCAAATTTCCCCAGCGTGCACCGCTGGCCAGTAATATTTCCCGAAAAAGTCACATGATCGGTTGGTGTAATTGGGCCCGCTTAATTAAGCGCCTTACCGATAGAGGGGTGTGCAGGATAGAGATGGGAACAGGTTGTTTGTTAAACACACCTAGCTAATCAGCTAGGTGCTCGCTGCCCAGCCCCACAAAAAGGCTTTTCATCCTATAGGCCAAAAATTCATATTACGTCATTGCACGAAGACATGCATGGCCCAGTGCAGTACGAAAGGATCATCATAGAAGTCTGTCTCAATTCGGAGTGGTGTGAGTTTCGTCCTTGAGCAACCTTGTTTGGAGTATTGTTTTCCCTGCAGTTTTTCTTTGCATTCGGCCCACCTTTAGAAGGTGTGTGCTTGCATACAAGAACTGATGGCAAGCTGTTCAACCTGACCCGTCTGCGTGCGAAAACTAAAATACGACACGTCCTGTTTAGGGAGATGCTTTTCGCTGATGATGCCGCATTGATATCATACACTGGAGACGGCCTCCAGAAGCTTATAGACCAAATTGCCAAGGCTTGCATAGAGTTTGGCATGACCATAAGTCTGAAAGAAACCGACATTTGTGACTACCATCAACAGCAGCGTGTGTGCCCCGACGTAGATATATCAAAGAACGCATAGGAAAGGCAACAGCTGACATATTAGTGTTAGCCAAGAGTGTGTGGGGAGACTAGCATACTCAACGAGAACACCAAGGTTAGGATGGAACAGGCTTGTGACCTGCTAGGGTACAGGACATTGTTGATTCCCTCTATCGTTTCATCGAGTGTTTTGTGTCTCTCTTCAGATGAAGCCGACTTTGGAGGGCATGCCCAATGGTCATTGGTGTTATGATGAAGTCAACATTTTTGATGGACACCAAGTAGCCGCCGAATAGTTGACCAAGGCGATCTGCTGGACTGTGTCCATCATGCTTTGCTGGCATGCACAATAACCAAGTTAACATTGTGTCCTTTGCAGTGAGTGTAGATGACGCCGGGTAGGCCCTATCAGCTGGTTGCTTCGTGTTTGCACTCCACGATGGATGCCAGGTAGATTTGGGATGGACCGTTAAATTTTTGGGGCGCATTGGATTTTTTAATATTTGCTTGCCGTATTGATGTGGAACCACCTGCATACGGCTATCTACGCGCATGGGTCCGTATTCTCGAAGAAATTTCAATGTACGTAAGAATTTGCGCAAATATGGCGGATAAAATTTGTAGCCACGAAATTTCGTAAATTCGTATTCTCGAACGACTTCAGCATTTGCGCAGCTACGAATATCGCAACATTACGAAATTCTCGCGAGGTTTTGCCCACGTTGCAACGGCTGTAGTAAAAGGTAAAGGTAAAGGCATGTTCTTATATAGCGCGGTATCCGGTCCATAGGACTGCTCAAAGCGCTTTACACTTCGCCCCCTGGCAGACCTGTTCATTCCAAGGCCATCTCAACTTCTTTCGGAAGTATTCAGCCACGCTGCAATTGCTGCGCGAAGGCTATTCGTTCACATATCCACCACTGTCTGTATTGCCAGGTACTCATTTATACAGCTGAGTGAACTGTGGCAACGTGAGGTGATCAAACTTGCCAAAGGTTCGAAGCGACCGCAGTGGGATTTGAAACCGGGTTCTCTCGATTGAGAGTCCGGCCTTCTAACCGGTATGCTATCGCGCCCCACAATTTTAGTAACTAAAATTTACTTCCGTTTAAGTAATATTTTGCCATTTCATATCTACGTGTGGGGTTTATGTTGACGAATGACAAGACATCAGAATGGATAAACATTCAAGAAAAACCGGTGAGTTTTTAATATAGCAACTTTGACTTTTTAAAATAGTAATGCATAGATAATATACGTAGTCAGAATGTTGTTGACAAGAAGCATTTGTATATCATTTGTATATCATTTTGACTAGTGTAGGGGAAGCTATGAGCCACGTTTCACATTTTTAGCTATAAAACCAAAACTTGTGTATGTTTTAACATGGGCTGGGATTTGTTAAATTCAATGTATGTGCAAATTAAGCATGTGTCGTGGCTCAAGGGACCCCGTTCGTGGGGTCCATTGATCCAGAATATGATTATGATTAGCAAAGACGTGTACATGGTATTGATTTTACACTAACGAGTAAATCACCGACGACACAATAACATTGAAGTTATATTTCATTCCATAATTGTCAGGGTTTTGCAGTTAATTATTAGAAATTAGTCCATGCAAATAAAAGTGGTATACCTTAAATGATTAAAATGAAGGGTGTAGACAAATAATGCCGTATACCACATGTGACTCATATTTGCCTTATATTGTGGTAACATTTAAAGGCTAGTGACTGTGTTGCTACATAAAAGATATGTACAAAAGCTATTACACAAGTGTATATCATATGCATGCACAAACATTATGTATCAAGTAGGCTTTAATTTGCAAATTAAATATCAATGATCTGTGAAGAGCTATATCACCAAGTACACATGTATTCTCAGAAGGAAACTTGACAGAAAGGAAGAACGGCTGCATCTTGTAATTAAAGATGCAAATTGCAACTACTGCAAGACCAAGACGATAACTTAGTAGCTGAAAAAACTTATAATCTCACAAATCCTTGAACAGCGTGTCACTGTGACTATTCAGGACCGACCACAGCAGCTGGTCAAGGGCACACAGTGCCTGACTGCTCATTGTCCGGAGTGTGTCATCTTCTATGATGCGCTCCATGTGTCGCATGCATTTGCAATCAAGATGATATCTTTGAAGAATCTTAATCATAAAAGTAAATTTGCTGTATGGACTATATCATATCCCTTGATCATGTTAGATATTGTGTACAGTGTAAAAATTAAAATATCACATGTAGGTATTTTTTAGAAATGTAATTTACATTATGTACATCACATTGCAATGATCTGGTGAGATAACAGGCTGAAGTAATAGTATGCACTTGTGAATAACACAGCAGGATTGTATGTTATGTAATTGACGTCATGTTTGTTAAATGTTATATAATGTGTATATTCATGTTTCATGTCATTCAGTTGTTTCTATGCGTCTTTCTGTGTGAAACTGCAAATAATTATCCAGGATTTGTAATTTACCATATTTCTTTGGTAATTTACTTGATAAGGATGTCTTCCATTATAAGTCAACCAATGTAATGCTGAGCAACACGCTATACTATTGGGCATGAAAGTATGCTGCCTTTGAAGTTCATAAGAATTTTTTCTCTTTCTACAGTCAATAATTTTCTTTCAATGTAATACCTTTAAAAACAACCAATGAATAGAACAAAACATGTCAAGTGGTGGTATTTTACATACATTAGTCATTCGAACACACACAAGCCGGCAATGCCATGGGAGGCAATGCCATGGGAGGCAATGCCATGGGCGGCAATGCCATGGGAGGCAATGCCATGGGCAATTATAAGTGGGAGGTAAGACTGATGGGAGGTGGATTCTCGCAAGCCAATTGGTGGGAGGTTGGCCCCCAAAACAGGTGGGAGACAGTAAGTTGAAACCCTTGCCACACCCTCTCAACTTAGTGGAATTGTGTAATAGAAACCGCGGTTCAAGTGTATTTAAACTTGCGTACATAATTGCATTACAACAGATATTCAGTATATAAATCAACGCCGTCAATCAATAATCGGTCCCGTTTGTTGATTTTTGTTTCATTATTTGTGAGGCTATGGGTATATGGCATATGCACTGGTAAGGCTTGGTCCTGGGTGCCGTTTTCTAAACACGGCAGATAGTATAACGCACACCAAAACTTGACAAAATATTTATTTGATACATACCTGCATGTCGTCGAGACTCACACATACATTTTCACTACGTCGTAACTCGGTTGCGCCGAAATCGCCGTCTGAATACAGGGCACAAAGTTACGCGACCTCTTGATTTGTCGTAACTTTACGAAAAAATGTACGCCATATTTACGAAATTCGTATCTTAACTGTTTCGAGAATAGCACTTATGAAAATTGTGTAAAGTTACGATATTTCGCCGCCATATTTGCGAAAAACTGGAGTTACGATTTCGTAAGTCGTTCGAGAATACGGGCCCTGACAGGGAAGCGTGGATAACGTATGCAAAGCAGAACGACGCCACAACGACTTCCACCTTCGATGTATCAGACGGACACTTGGCATCACCTGGCAGGAACACACACTTGGCATCACCTAGCAGGACACACACTTGGCATCACCTGGCAGGAAAGCACACTTGGCATCACCTGGCAGGAACACATACTTGGCATCACCTGGCAGGAACACACACTTGGCATCACTTGGCAGGAACACACACCAAACAAAGATATCGTTGAACGTGCAGAGATCTCCAGTATGTTTGCCTTGCTAAATCAGCGACGTGTGCGCTGGCTTGGCCATGTCTTCCACATAAAGGAGCAGTTCAGGGATGCTTGAAAGTGAGATAGAGACTCTGCACAGATCGGCATCGGATCCAGATAATCTGCTGCAGCAGACCGCAACCAATGGAGACGGTTTGTGCCTAGTGGTACCATAAGGCAGGAGAGAGGGAGAGACAGAGATAGAGACAGAGAGTGTGTGTGTGTGTGTGTGTGTGTGTGTGTGTGTGTGTGTGTGTGTGTGTGTGTGTGTGTGTGTGTGTGTGTGTGTGTGTGTGTGTGTGTGTGTGTGTGTGTGTGTGTGTGTGTGTGTGTGTGTGTGTGTGTGTGTGTGTGTGTGCGTGCGTGCGTGCTTGTGTGTGTGTGTGTGTGTGTGCGTATGTGCGTGTGTGTATGTATGTATGTATGTTGTCTATGTCCGTTTTCGTGCGTGCATGTGTGCATGTGTATATGTGTGTGTGCGTGCGTGCGTGCGTGCGTGTGTGTGCGCGCGTGTATGTGTGTATGTATGTGTGTATGTTCGTTTTCGTGCGTGCATGTGTGCATGTGTATGTGCGTGCGTGTGTGTGTGTGTGTGTGTGTGTGTGTGTGTGCGTGTGCGTGTGCGTGTGCGTGTGCGCGTGCGCGTGCGCGTGCGAGTGCGAGTGCGCGTGTGCGTGCGTGTGCGTGTGTGTGTGTGTGTGTGTGTGTGTTTGGCCGTGCGTGCATCACATCTCACCAGGGATGCATAGTACATCAGCCCTGGCACTTCGTACTTTGTCCCAGTTGCTTGCGGTAACGACATACATTTCCTTGACTGTTCACTGATGTGGCCTGGTTCCCGGTAAGACCGACCAAGACAGCAAGTGGGTCGAAGTCCAAATGATTTAGTGCACTTCCATACGTTGCGTAAGATATAAGCCAAGGGTAGAGTAGTAATGTCACCCCTGGCCCGTGAGGATGATTGGCTTGCCAACCCTGCATTGTTTAACTGAGGTGGTATTTTGGAAGCCATAAGCTTATCAGCCTACTGGTTTGAATAAAGATGTAGCCATTGTTTGTACGTTGTACGCCGCTGGAAGACGGAAGTAGACGGTGAAAGTAAATGGGTAAGTAGAAGGAAATGAAGAGTTATGATATTCAGAAGTATTGTCTCAGAGAAAAGCGGGATGTTATAACCACTGTACTACTGAACTAGGTGGCTGGGTCGGCATACGCGTCAATTTGTGTCTACAGTCTTCGCTCTTTGCATGTTAGGAAATACTGAACTGAACGTCCATGGCACAGATAATTCTGCTGCACTAACATTGTATTTTGACAATTTATATATTGCCCATCTTCAAAAATAGTGTCTTTTGTTCCTTTCAAAATACTCGGAACACTGGAAATTCACGTTTGCTTTGCTTTTACTTTTTTACTTTTTTGAGTGCCTTTTTGACAATAGAAAGGGCACTTTCGGGACATTCCCACTGCCGAGGTCCCTCTTTCTGTTCCCAGTGGGAATGTCTCGAAAGTGCACTTTCTATTGTCAAAAAGGCACTCAAAAAAGTAAAAAAGTAAAAGTAAAAACATATGCTGTTGATGTGGCTACTTATGTGGGTACTGAACAGATCAAACAAACACATACCCCGATAAAGACGACACGGATCCGGCGAATGACGTCAGCCACAGGAAGCAGATGGCAGCACTTATCACTCTCATGGCGGGTGACTGGTTCCACGCAGACGTCTAAAACGAAACAATATATACAACTAATTGACCCGGCTTTTTACGACAACATGTTTAATTCAGTTTGGCTTTCGCATGGAATTATGAGAATGTGGAAAAGAGATTTGGTAGTTGGGATGGTTCATGCAGTGGGGAAGAATGGAGGAAGAAAGGGAATAGGGATGGATAGAATTAATGAAAACGAAAGGAGTAAAGTAGTGTTGCACGTGCATCGCCACTCCTCTCTGCGTTGTGTCATTCTGACCAAATCTCCATACTCCTTGTTCCCCGACCACAACTTTTGTCCTCGTCCATTCCCTCCAACATGTCCCGTTGAGTTCCTTCTTGCCTGATGATGTACCCACAACATAGTAGTTTATGTTCTGCATTTTATTGGAGTTTTTTATTCCAGACGCTTTAGAATATGGTTTAGTGAAGTTATCATTGCATACAATATGTATAATCGACTTTGTGGAATTCGCTCCCTGTTGGTGTTCAGTCTGTAGAAAATTTAACACCATTTCGCCGTAAATTAAAATCCACCTGTCTAAATTTGCTTATCCTCCATATCTCCCTAGCGTAGCGTACTAATCCAACTGTGTACAACATGGACTGCATAATGAACCCCTTTTGTTTTGGTGCTCTGCCGAGCTTGGTTTTCCCGGGGATTTTAGTGCAATAGAAGTATTTTATATTGTATTGCATTTTATTGAATTGTTTTGTTATACACAGTCTTTATGATACTAGAATAACAGAAACTTCGTTTAGTGGGTGACTCGCCCATGGATACGACCCTGTCCAGCAGGGTTCCAGGTATAGTTACACCATAAAAAATAACACGAGATAATAGAGCCTGCATCATTCAACGCGTAGGATTTTAAACTTTAAAGATTATTTTATATAAAGGAAAAATATTTCTTTTTATAATACCCGGAACTTAATCTTGTTCAGTGCTTTGAGTAATTCCAAATTTGTTATTAATTTTCCCTGAACAAGATCAAGTCGATGCAGTTGACGACTGAGTTACCAGAGTTACCATTCTGTTAGACAGATATACAGACAGACAGACAGACACACAGACAGACATACAGGCATACATAGAGATGCATCGACAATTGGACAGATGAACATATATACATACATATATATGTATTGATATACATACAGACAGACATTTCGGAGAATGGGTGTATTAGGTCACAGTATATATTATAAGAAAATGTACTATGAGAATTTAAAAGCCTAAACCCTGACTGTGTTAACTCCTGACCCTGACTTATAGGTATAATGTAATCTTTTAGGGTGTATGTTAACCATGGTACTTAACGTTCGAAATGTTAATATCGCTTACCAGCAATACTTGGCTACCTTCAGCGATCACGATAGCTTCGTCCGAGAGCCTTTTACCACTGGTTCTGCAATTACTGCCGCCGCCGTCGACAAAAGATACGTCCGGTACGACTATCGCAGCACTCGGAACATGTGACAGTCTTATATGCCTGATTCTGAGTCACCCATCAGTCCAGGATGATGTGTGTCTGGCCCAGCAAACCAGGATGCGGGTAAATCCCGAGAAGCGAACATGAGTCACTGTTAGGTTCGGTTATCCGTCCGTATATATATATATATATATATATATATATATATATATATATATATATATATATATATATATATATATATATATATATATATATATATATATATATATATATATATATATATATATATATATATAACAAGCAATATGTCCCCTCCATGTTGTTCCTTTTCCCTTTACTACAGTTCTGTGGTCCAGACTACCGTCTTGTGTGTGCTTTCAGGGTGAGATTGGGTAGTATAAAGCAGCTTACACTCCGTACTGCCGTCCGTACTGCCGTCCGTACTGCCGTCCGTACTGCCGTCCGTACTTCCGTCCGTACTGCCGTCCGTACTGCCGTCCGTACTTCCGTCCGTACTGCCGTCCGTACTGCCGTCCGTACTTCCGTCCGTACTGCCGTCCGTACTTCCTTCGTACTGCCGTCCGTACTTCCGTCCGTACTGCCGTCCGTTCTGCCGTCCGTGCTGCCGTCCGTACTGCCGTCCGTGCTGCCGTCCGTACTTCCGTCCGTTCTGCCGTATGTGGTGTCGCGAAAAAGACTGCTGAAGTAGTGGATTACTATTGGACTACCACTGGACTACCAATGGACTACCAATGGACTACCACTGGACTACCAATGGACTACCACTGGACTACCAATGGACCACCACGGAAAAAGAATGTTTGGAGCTAGTGTCCTTAAACTTATGGCCATTACTCTGCATGTGTCGGTGTGTGCGTGCGTGCGTGCGTGTGTGCGTGTGTGCGTGCATGCGTGCGGGCGTGCGGGCGTGCGGGCGTGCGTGCAAGTTTGTGCTGCGTTGCACTAGTGACACACTCAACCGAGGGACCGAAGGAGAATGTTAGTATTGTAATAACTAGTTAGTTAGCTTCTTCATCGGCATCAGTAGTTAAAATATATGCAACAATGAACTGGTATCGCGTTTCAAGCAGTTTCTTTATCAATAGTATTACCTCTTCCTTAATCATATTTCCATACTACGCAGTATGTAATGAAACCGACGCAATATTTGTTTTAACACATTAAGGTTTTTATTGATTTAAATCTGTCGTTATACACAAACCAGTGGTGATTCACACCTAGGGCAGTAGATAGACACAACGCAGCTTTACCCATGCTGCACGTTTGTTTACGTCGTTTTGACGAGCCATCAGATAACGCACAACACTGTCCACCTCGAATCACAACATCCGTGAGATATAATAGTCTCCAAAATCCAGGGTCGTGCTTGAACCAAATTCCCGAAACAAGCTTGCGACGTACTCACTCATTAAATGTGGAACTGAAGTGACAACATTGTTTCGCCTTTAACATAAAATTGGCTCAATTGTTTTGTTTTGTTGCATTTAAAAAATGTAGCGAATATACTCACATATGTATAACTTTTACCATAATATGTGCATTGTTGCATTAGAACAATTGTTAACGAGCCGATGGTTGCTGACGCTTATATAATCATGATATTCATTAGGCTATTTCATGATCGCTCTGGAATAGAAATATATAAACACGTAATAATTAGTTTGCCACAAGTATATGTGTAAATGTTGTGCGATATCGATATGTTCTTGTCATACAGATCAGGACTCAAAACAATGCAAGCTTAAATAGTTTTGTATTTTACATTCAGCAATAAGTAGCAATATACATATTCTAGAAAATGTTGTTTGTCGCGGTAGTTCTAATGTTCATATAAAATGCGTAATATTTGAAATAGAAATACGTCAGCGGAATTGTATATTTGTATATTTGTATTGCTTTTACCAATACATTAACATGACCCGCCATAAACAGACTGGTTCTGGACTGACATATCAGATAATGTGTCTGTGTTACAAAAACTACGTCGTCAGCGTGAGTTTTCACAGATGTTCGTTACAATGTAAATTGTTTAAAGTGAAACTAAAGTCAGGTTTTGGGGTCTATGCACCTAAAAGATATAATAAAAAATAACCATGTGCAACTAAAATCAATAATATCACGCCACTGGTTTACTCAGAATGTGTTCTAAAAGTGGGATATTGCGGTCATTTCTCCGGTTGACTGAGCGCTGACATGTTAACCAGCACGACCGATAAGCGCATGCGCACTTCTATGAAAATCGGGACAAACTAATCTATTGTGTATTGCACCAACGCAAACTCTCAAACGTGTTATTTTGCCAGAAAGGGGACTAGTTTAGTAAACCAAGGCCAAAATATGTTACATCAGTTGAGTTTGAGGGCAAACAGCATAGCCATATCGTATAGGCAAACACAGGAATAGGTGCAAACACAGGAATAGGTGCAAACACAGGAATAGGTGCAAACAAATATATTTTCATTTGACGAGCGAATTTTGCTAGACTTTGACACTCATGACGTAGGATTATCTAACACTGTGGCGCGGCCCGTGAAATTAAGGTCATGTATGTTCAACAAGGTTTTCTTAGTAAACCACTGGCGTGATATTATTAAATGTAGTTCAAAATGTTAATGTTATGTTATGCTTTAGTAACCTTTATAGGTGCATAGGCCCAAAACCACGACTTTTGTTTCCCTTTACGTTGTTTATCAAAGTTGTAACAAAAGAGAAAGCGTAGGCGACATGCACGTCCAGTAATGACGTACGTTTTAGATAGTGTTGCTGGCAGTAAACCTATCTGCTTCAGCAGTTCACAAATAAACCAAAATATATAGCTAAAGCGATAAATGTGCTACTTTAGTGGGGATGCTAACGATGCTGTGCTACACTTCTATACAATAAAGTAGTTTGAGACCCTGCACGCCCGCCCTCTTGTGATATCGCTTATTAATCTAATGTATCATAATACATTGACCGTAGGAGTGTACGATTCGTTGTCTCACACAGACTCAATCACTGCATCACGGACTACTTGCAACAGGTTTCTAAATGTGGCTAGTTCTGGGCTCACTGCGTGGCGCCACTGTCCTGACGAAGATACCCATTGGGAGTGTCGCGATAAATTTGGTCCGGAGAAACAAACGGTACGGGGGCTAGTTTTGGCAGCAAGACGCGGGTATTTATTTTGGTTCTTATACACATTTTTGAAACAAATTCCCAAATAGTTAATTTCGCACTTTAGTAAAAAAGAGTTATAAGAGGCTACTGGACAAAGTACAACATAGCATTGGTAGTGTGACTATTAACGTTGTACATTTAGTTTCATTTGTGAATATTGCACTACCGCTTGCATTTTCTTCTTTTGAAACCATCGATAAACAATTTACATTGTAGCGAACATCTGTGAAAACTCACTCCAATGTAGCGATGCGACGAAGTTTTGGCAATACAGACGGGTTATCTTCCAGAACTAATCTGTTTTAACACGAGTCATATTAATGTTTTGCCAAAAGCATCACAAACATATAGAATTCCGCTGTTTTTCTAAATAAATTGTTTTAATCTAACTAATCTTTCCTTTTTGCGGGTGTTTAAATCTAATTTGAAACATCGAACCAAGCGACACAGGCCCGTACCCAAGGAGGGTTCAGGGATTTACATGAACCCCCCTTTTTGTGAACCCCCTTTTCCAAAAATATGAACCCCCCTTTTTTCAAAAATGTGAACCCCTTATCGTGAACCCTCTCTAAAGCGTGAACCTCCCATAATATGAAAATAATAATGTTAGGAGGTTTCATGCTTTCGAGAAAGGGTTCACATTTTTGAAAAAGAGGGGGTTCACATTTATGAAAATAATATTATTTTCATATTATTGGGGTGGTCACGCTTTTGATGAGAGGGGTTCACATTTTTGGAAAGCGGGATTCACTTTTATGAAAATAATATTATCTTCATGTTATTGAGGCGTCACGCTTTTGAGAAGGGGGTTCACTTTTTGGGAAATGGGGTTCACGTTCATGAAAATTACTAAGTAAAATTGGGGAGGGGTTCACACTTTTGAGAAGCAGTTTCACATTTATGAAAAAGGATGGTTCACATTTATTAAGACATTATAATATTATCTTCATATTATTGGGGGTTCACACTTTTCAGAGGGTGGTTCAAATCTAATAATTATCGTGCAACTCTCTGATTTGTTTGAAACAGAATCTTATTCCAACTATAACTGTGTTACCAAGTGACCTTACGTGTGGTAACAACCAGATAACTGTACACAATGTACATACATTTGCTAATCCATTTTTCAAACAACTTGACAACTTGTAAGCAGAACATGTAATGTTTTCACAAAATATCTGCTCACTGAAACAATGCAGAGTTAGAAAGCCAATTATTCTCTTTGCTGTGGTGGCATGCTATATGGTCTCCACACATTTATAACACACACACACGCACGCACGCACGCACGCACACACACACACACAAGCATCGGGCATGGGTAATTTCATTTCACTTAATTAACTTTCCAAAAGGGATTAATTAAATTTAATTGAGAAATTCCCAATTAACTCTCAATTAAGTGCTCATTTAACAGTTGATTTTACTGGTCTGTTCACAGCCATGTTATCCAGGTGTTTTCAGAAGGCATGCAATCACTATTCCAGTCACTAATAAGAGATTAGGTTCACGAATGCTTGAATGGGAGGGAGATCACCAGAGAGCACAAATGCACTCTACCAAGTGGGGCGAGCTGGTACTATAGGCTCCTGTGAATTGGAGGGAACACTTAGAATGTTCTCTGGTAGGTGATAAGTTGATGGCTAATTGTGGCTTCAGCAAATCTCTGTTTAAATTAAACATTTGGGGCTGGCAACTTGCAGCCAAGTGGGCCTATGGGGCCATTAGACTTAAGCATCTTCAGCCACAACTTGTCAACCCTTTCATCATTTTTTTAAGTATCTACGCCTTTTAAATGTGACGAAATGCAACTGTAAATAAATGAGCAAATACCTTTCCAATAACAAAACACATTTCTGTTATAAGTCTTGTGCTTTTAGAACTGTTTAAAAGTGTAAACATTTCTACCAACACAAGATGTAATAGTTAATTGAATTAATTAATTGTTAATTTAATTGACCTGAGAAATGTGTGAGGTTAGTTTAATTTAAATTAATTGACCGGATAAATGTTTGAGGTTAATTTTATTTAATTGGAGAATTGATTAGTTAATTGTAATTAAATTAATTAACTTTTCAAGTTAATTTCGAAGCATAGTGCAGGCAAAAGTTTGCTTATACAGCAAGCCATGAAACCAGTATTTTTTTACTGCTAGCTTTCTTTAATTGATACTGGTCTAAACGTGCACAATGATCTGTTGCTCATTCACAGCTCAGGTAGCATTATGTGCCCCTCAATCTCCGTCTTTACAATCTCTGCACAAAGGCTTGCATAATTTCTGGGAATGATCACACTCCATCTCGGCATTGTGTGTATGCGTATGCGTGTGCGTGTGCATTTATATGTGTGTGTATATGTGTATATATGTATATATATATATATATATATATATATATATATATATATATATATATATATATATATATATATATATATATATATATATCTTTATCTTACTCTCAATATCAATACACAATTGCAGGAATGAATCACTGTTTTACTTTTGTCTTATTTTATGAAACAATTGAATATGTAGACAATGCTTTGTGCACAGTACTTGTGGCACCCTCTGCGTTGGAAAAATATGACCCCCCACCCCATGTAAACTTATATAGCCCCCTGGGGTTTGTTTGGGAAAATATGACACCCGTGTAAACTTGTGGCGTCCTCCTACCGACATAAATAGAACGCCCATTAGTCTATAGGGAAATGATTAATGATGTAACTCTATGCGTCCTCCTGGAGTCGATTAAGAAATTATGTCCCTGCATGAACTTGTGGAGCCCACTCTGGTCTGTATTGGAATAAATTACCCCCCCCCCCCCGTTGTGAAAAGCTGGCTACGAGCTTGCGACATGAACATGTTGTATTTCTTAAAACAAAGAAAACGAAACAGCTAAGTCAATTATATGCTCAAGGCGAAACCATGTCGTCATTTCAGATCCAGATTTAATTAGTGAACACATTGCGTGCTTGTTTCTGGAACCTGGTTCACTTACGACTCGTGATTTTAGAGGCATCTGCAGTATACCAGGGATGACGTGATCCTCGGAGGTCAGCGTTATCTGATTAGTGTTTATCTACTACCAAGCCCTAGACGTTAAAGCGTCTGGTATGTGCATCACGAGTCATACATAGTATGTTCAAAAATAAGTAATGCGTCACTTTTGTTATATAGGGAAGACCAGGGAGGAGTGGACCACATTTTATCTTTTTAGCCACAAAATCTTGCTGTTTCATCTGAGATTATAAGATTTGGGTACAAATGAAAGCCAGTGAACTCGGGTATAAAGTCAACGTGTAAACATAAATGAATAAAAAACATAATCGTACAAATAAAAAACTTTGCCCTCTCAAAATACTACCCTACATGGGAAGGACTGGTCCATCCCGTGGGGAGAACTGGGCCATCCCGTCGGGAGAACTAGGCCATCCCGTCGGGAGAACTGGGCCATCCCGTCGGGAGAACTTGGCTATCCCGTCGGGAGAACTGGGCCACCTGTTTGAAATCGTAAAATTAAAAGGAGCAAACGTGCTAGAAACAAAACATCATTCATCGAACATATTGTTTTACAAATGTCAGAGGAAACTATTTCACCTATATCAGATTGGACTATAAAACTTGCAGCATAATTAGTTGTCAATCCAGGTAGGATTTGTATTTGTGTTATTCTTTTTGGGCAAGTTCTTGAGTTGAGTCAGTTGTCAGGCCATCATGGATGCTGTCTACCAATGTGGGACTTTTGAAACACCCTTGCTTCGTCAGATCATGTGTGTAGCCTCTAAACCATCTGTTATTGCTCTTTTTAACAATAACTCTGGAATGACTCATTTCGTTGCCGCATTTCTAATACTCTCTCGACCATATAAGACATTCCTGGTAAACGTAGCAGAAGATGTATGCCAACTTTGTTTCGCTTTCTCTTGTACCGAAAGAGAGACAGAAAATGCATAATTAACTTATGCTTGTTTTATCTGGAATAATTATTCTATAGAGAAACAACACAAAAATGATGCCATTCATATCTTTTACTGTACTTATTTAAAGATTTTCGAATTGTGATGGTTCAGGGATGAGTGGGCCATTTGCCCAGTGCTCCCTCATATGTATTGGCTCAATCCTCTCTGTGGCTCACGCCTCCCTGTGGCCCACTCCTCCCTGTGACTCACTCCTCCCAGTGGCCCACTCCTCCCTTTGGCCCAATCCTCCCTGTGGCCCACTCCTCCCTTTGGCCCAATCCTCCCTGTGGCCCACTCCTCCCTTTGGCCCACTCCTCCCTGTGGCCCACTCCTTCCTTTAGCCCACTCATCCCTGTTGCCCAATCCTCCTTGTGGCCCACCCCTCCCTGTTGCCCACTCCTCCCTGTGGCTCACGCCTCCCTGTGGCCCACTCCTCCCTGTGACTCACTCCTCCCGGTGGCCCACTCCTCCCTTTCGCCCAATCCTCCCTGTGGCCCACTCCTCCCTTTCGCCCAATCCTCTATGTGGCCCACTCCTCCCTTTGGCCCAATCCTCCCTGTGACCCACTCCTCCCGTTGGCCCAATCCTCCCTGTGGCCCACTCCTCCCTGTGGCCCACTCCTTCCTTTGGCCCACTCATCCCTGTTGCCCAATCCTCCTTGTGGCCCACCCCTCCCTGTGGCTCACGCCTCCCTGTGGCCCACTCCTCCCTGTGACTCACTCCTCACGGTGGCCCACTCCTCCCTTTGGCCCAATCCTCCCTGTGGCCCTCTCCTCCCTTTGGCCCAATCCTCTCTGTGGCCCACTCCTCCCTTTGGCCCAATCCTCCCTGTGGCCCACTCCTCCCTTTGGCCCAATCCTCCCTGTGCCGAAATCCTCCTGTGGCCCACTCCTCCCCAGTCTCCCCTTCTGTGTGGTATAGAAATATTATTTAGGGAGATTTGACAATATCTAAGAAACTGCAAAAAAACGTTGCACTAGCACATCGCTGCAGATATTTAAGTACGGTTGAACAATTGAACTAATTGTCTGCTTGATACTATTGTTTCCGGTGCAGTAAAGGCTCCACGTCAACGACGATATAGGCATTACAATGCCAACATTCACCTCGGTCATCAGTGGAGCGTCAACAGTTTGACACAACACAACACAAACCACTGTTCAACACAAACCACCGAATTCACAGGGAACAAAATATTCCACAAGCCGGATGGCCGCAAACCTACGCTACATCGCCACACACATACGCTACATCGCCACAAACCTACCCTACATCGCCACACACCTACGCTACATCGCCACAAACCTACGCTACATCGCCACACACCTACGCTACGTCGCCACACACCTACGCTACATCGCCACACACAAATAATTTTCAGGCATCGAACTTCGATGTCGTGACGAAAAAGAAACTGTAGTGAGATAATAATTTGTTTTCGCTATATTTCTCAATTTAGAATTTGTTGTATAAATGCAACCTATCTGATGCTTCCTACTGTTGTTAATCTAATACAATGTATACACATTCCCAGACGTCGTTGCGCGTCCTTTTCACATTTCATTTTATTCTTCCGGGGTGCAAGAATGAAATAAGACAGACGGTGTTGTTATATCTTTCGTCTCTGTGCAATGCAAGCACGCACGCACACTCGCCCGCCGTGTAATAAATATTTACTATGGGAAATTAACGTTTGTGGAAGAGATAGTTTACACTCTTTTTATACTTATATACTTTTTAAATAGCAAAATTGTTTCCATGTTATCATAATACACAATTTTGTATTTTCATATTTTTCATATCTTTGCATTACCCAGGGGTACTAGTTATCTACGCAAAGTTGTTATATTTATTTATGATGTCGCTTGTTAATCTATTGTACAATAATACAAATATTGATCGTAGGAGTGTACGATTCGTTGTATCGCACAGACTCAATCACTGCATCACGTCTACTTGCAATCGGTCTCTAAATCTGGCTGGTTCTGTGCTGACTGCGTGGCGCCACTGTCGCGACGAAGATACCCATTATGGTTGTCGCGATAAATTTGGTCCGGAGAAACAAACGGTACGGGGGCCCAGTTTTGGCAGCAAGACGCGGATATAGTTTGGTTCTTATACATATTTTTTAAACAAATTAAAAAAATATTTAATAGTTAATTTCGTACTTGAATAAACAGATATATATAAGATGCTAATGGACAAGGTTCAACATCGCATTGGTAGGGCGACTATTAACGTTGTACATTTAATTTCATTTGTGAACTAATCAGGCAAATTGATTTACTGCACTGCCGCTTGCACTTTCTCTTTTTGAACTGCGTCGATAAATAATTTACATTGTAGCGAACATCCGTGAAGCGCCACACCAATGTAGCAAAGCGAAATAGTTTTGGCGGCACAGACGCGTTATCTTCCGCAGGTTCAGATCTAGTACGTTTATCACGGGTCATATTAATGTTTTGGTAAAGGCATCATAAACATATCAAATTACGCTGTGTCCCAAATAAATTGGTCTCTTCTAACCACAGCAAACTAACTACCTACAGCTTGTATGAGACGAATGTCTATGTCACATATTTCACACATATATGACGCAGCATTGAGCCTACCGCGGCAAGTCATGTTCGCAAACAACACTTTCTAAAATATGCGTACAACGCGCTCATATATAAGCTGTTTAGTCCTTGCTATTTTGCTTCCCTATCTTAAAGGTGCCTCCTCAATTCGATTTTTGCTCGTCTCATTTCAAATTCATTTTGCAAAAATTCTAACCTACCTACTATCCACTAAAACATGCTAGCTCGTTTGGTCAACTTTTGTATATCGTTTTTTTTTCGTCAAATCATTAGACACACTATTACATTATTTAATTCTGCATTCAGAATTTACTGAAGTGAAAATGGAAACGCTGAAACTCACGAATTTCGCCCTTAGTGCAATTTCTCATGAACTATGTCATGTGATCGGCGATAGGATGGAAGTCACGCTTGACACCATGAAGTGTTTACCAATTTTGGTTATCCACTATTTTGAGCCTTACCAGATCTGACGACTAAAGTCAATTGTTTCGTTGATTTGAATAAAATAAGTACGTTTTATTAAACCGACTCTGGGTGTTACTATTCACACACTACATATTTGGACATCAATGAACCGGAATTACGATAGGCTAAATCGGTTGAGGATGGAGTTTTAAGGCACGAATATGCCGTACGACATATACTCGCTGGAAGCTAATTATTGCATGTTTGTACATTCGTATTCAAGATCAACAGTGTATTTGCCTATAGTGAATATCACGATCCAACATCCATCGGTTCACTGACAGACATTCCATTGCCACAAAGCCCATCGTTTGGAGACGCGCCACCACTGCGTAATAAACAGAATAGGTATGTCCGTGGGTGTTTCAATCTCAGCTGAGACATCAAACCAGGCAACATGAGCACGCAAAATAGTTGGAGTCTGTCGTCATGTATTCGCTGTATTTCTTAAATGCATGAAAACGGAAAAGCTAAGTAAATGTTATGCTCAAGACGAGACCATGTCGTCACTTCAGATCCAGATTTAGTGCTTGGTTCTGGAACCTGGTTCACATTCGACCCTGGATTTTGGAGGCATCTGCAGTATACCAGGGATGACGTGATCCTTGGAGGACAGCGTTATCTGATTTCAACTGGGCTGTGTTTATGTGTTAGACATGAAGCGCGACTGGTTTGTGTATAATGACAGATTTAAATCAATAAAAGAGTAATAGATAGTATGTTAAAAAATTATTAATTATATATATATATATATATATATATATATATATATATGTGTGTGTGGGGGGGGGATTAGGAGGAGTGGGTGGCACGGTTTGGACACAAATGAAAACTTGGCTGCACAGTCAACATGTAAACACAAATGAATCAAAACTGCAAAATGTGTCGTCAATCCAAGTAGGAGGTGTATTTGTGTTATTCTTTTTGGGCAAACTAGCAGTGAAGTTTTTGAAATGAGTTACTTGTCAGGCCATCATTGATGCCTATTGTGGAAAGGCCACTGGTCCATTGTGGAAAGGCCACTGGTCCATTGTGGAAAGGCCACTGGTCCACTGCTCCCTCAGATCTTCAGTTGAAAATGTACTTTCTACATAAAAAAATGACGTTCATTAACTTTTCAAGTAGTTCATGCTCTGCAGATTTCCACAACAGGTGCATAGGGTGGGGATGGCCCCATTTGACATAGACTTTGGGGATTCCAAACAGTTGCATTGTTCACTCCTCCCTGTGGCCCACTCCTTCCTGTGGCTTATTCCATGGTGTGGCCCACTCATCCCTGTGGCCAACTCCTTCATGTGACCCACTCCTCCCTTTGTCCCACTCATCCCTATGGTCCACACCTCCCTGTGGCCCACTCATCCCTGTGGTCCACACCTCCCTGTGACCCACTCCTCCCTATGGCCCACTCCTCCATGTGGGCCACACCTCCCTGTGACCCACTCCGTCCTGTTGCCCACCCCTCCCTGTAACCCACTCTTCCCTGTGGCCCACTACTCCTTTGGCCGACCCCTCCCTGTGACCCACTCCGCCCTGTGGCCCACCCCTCCTTGTGGCCCACTCATCCCTGTGGCCCACTCCTCCCTGTGGCACACCCCTCCGTGTGACCTACTCCTCCCTGTGACCCACTCCGCCCTGTGGCCCACACCTTCTTGTGGCCAACTCATTCCTGTGGCTCACTCCTCCCTGTGGCCCACTCATCCCTGTGGACCAGTCCTCCTTAGTATCCCCTACTGTGTGATATGGAAATATGATTTAGGAAGATTTGACTGTATCTAAGAAACTGCAAAAAAACGCCGCTGCAGACATTTAGGTACGGGTGAACAATTTAACTACTTGTCTGTTTGATACTGTTTCCGATGCACTAAAGGCTCCACGTTAACTATGAACTAGGCATTACAAAGCCAATATTCTCCCTCGGTCGTCAGCGGAGCGTCAATAATTTAACACAACACAACATATACCACTGGGAATAAAATATTTCACAAGCCGGATAGCCGCAAACCTACGCTACATCGCCACACACGTACGCTACATCGCCACACACATACGCTACATCGCCACACACATACGCTACATCGCCACATACATACGCTACGTCGCCACACAGAAATAATTTTCGTGCATCGAACATCGTTGTCGAGATGAAAAAGAAATGTTGTACTGAGATAATTGATCTTTTTCGCTACATTAATCAATTTAGAATGCATCGAATCAGTGCAACCTATCTGATGCTTCCTACTGGAGTTGTTAGTTTAATATAATGTATACACATTTCCAGACGTCACTGTCAGTTCTTTTAACATTTAATTATATTCATCCGGGTAGCAAGAATAAAGTAAGACAGACGGGTGACAACTATCCGCTGACAGGCGAGAGTTCCGGGTTCACGACTATTCGTATTTTCGCGTGGTTCTGTGCGGTGTTGTTATGTCCTTCGTCTGTGTGCAATTGCAGTGTCCCGCGATTTCTTGGAAACGTCCGAGACGATTTCCAACGGGGCAAAGTCGCAAACACTGTACTTTCAATGGCGCATTAGCCTAGCTAAGCAAATGTATTTACCTAAATTAATGTGAACATGGACGATGCAAAGAAACTATTCTGGTTTATCTTTATGTTCCTTAATGTGCAAAACAACCACCCTTTCTCGTTTTCTCCCCCCCCCCCTCTTTCTCTCTCTCTTTCCCTAGCTCCGTCCCTCCCTTCCTCCCTCCCTGCCTCCCTCCTTCCCTCTCCCCCCTCTCTCTCTGTCTCTCTGTCTCTCTCTGTCTCTGTCTGTCTGTCTGTCTGTCTGTCTCTCTCTCTCTCTCTCTCTCTCTCTCTCTCTCTCTCTCTCTCTCTCTCTCTCTCTCTCTCTCTCTCTCTCTCTCTCTCTCTCTCTCTCTCTCTCTCTCTCTCTCTCTCTCTCTCTCTCTCTCTCTCTCTCTCTCTCTCTCTCTCTCTATATATATATATATATATATATATATATATATATATATATATCTTTCTCTCTATCTCTCTCTCTCATGTCATTCTCACATATATATATATATATATATATATATATAATTTTTATTTTATATAGTTTATAATATTTATGTGTATATATATATATATATATATATATATATATATATATATATATGTATAGTTGTCCTATATATATATATATGTATATATATATATATACATATATATATATATATATATATATATATATATATCTTATCTCTCTCATGTCACTCTCACATATATATATATAAATTTTTATTTTATATAGTTTATAATATTTATGTATATATATATATATATATATATATATATATACATTTTTATTTTATATAGTTTTTCGACCGGCATCCACGAAAATAGATAACGGACGTTGCTTTGGGGAAGTTGTCCTATCACCCAAATGTCAAATCTAATCTACGCGGATGGATAACGCGGAAATTGTTAAACACGCTTTCCAATGTGGAAAAATCATATAAATATCGGTTTGATGTTGCTAATGAAAATGTCTTTCATTTGTGGAACAGGAATTACTGTACGTATAAGACCTTCGCCGAGCACCGGTCTGTTAAACGGACTATCCTGTCAGGATTGAACCACGTGACTAAAGCTGAACTTTAAACCCGGTGATCGGTTGATTTATAGGAACTCAATCTGTGCCAAACGATAAAACGCCAGGTCCAGATGGGGTTTGCATTGTTGACACACGATGATAAGAGACATTGGATTCAATGTCCCTGAACCCCTTTCAGCGCTAACGCACATATCTTTACCCACGTGCTGCTACCGCATGTAATTACCCCAGAAGGCAGATTATTTTGGTGATATACCATTAACTCGGATAATACGATGACATAGTGACGTTCAGCATGGCAAGATGAAACATAATATCAACGACCGTGCTGCGGCTATCTCATGAAGTAAATGATTGCAACGTTCGATGTTTTGACTAATTAAGCAACAGAAGATAAGACAAACAGCTGTAGGCTGATAAGTGTTTGAAGCTGGTGTGATATTAATAAAACCGGATGGTGGCGCTGTAGTTGTGTAGTGGTGTGTTGACGTATCGTGTTACGTCACCAGTCATCTCTGTCGCTGTTGGCGTTTATTTAGCGCATACGTAGTATCTTTCCACCGCTGAGATTTCCAGTGCACCAAGAACCCATTTTCTTCTTCAGGAGGGCAGGTTACGCGTAGATGAAAAAGCATTTTTATTCTCGATAAGCCTCGTCCACTTGCCATATGGGCCTTTGCCTTGGATAGCAATCTTATTAAATCTTGTTGAATCTTGTTAAATCTTGCTAAATGTGAAAGGATCTTTAAACTAGACATTGAAAGGGGTGATATTGAGTACCAAAATAACTGCCCCGAATGACCAGCTGGTAGCCTTGGGCTCTTTACAAGAAAGTCCAGGCTTGTGTCTGTAAATGCTCCTATCTCGCTGTTTAAGCTAAAGCGAGAATTATTATTTTTCCTTTATGAGAATCATACATATGTCAACGATCACATAAGATGGTGCGTCATAACAACGTGGTGGCATCGTCAGTGGTGGAACTCGGGTTACTCAAACACAGCTGACGGTGATAAATAACAGTTCATTACATTGTTATTGTTTCCGATTAACCGGTATGTTCAAGTTGTTCCTACTTGGAGCCAGAATTCGACCCGAAACCTAAGTGTGACTCAGAGTCACCCCTTTGACGCACGCTCACATCCTGGTCGAAAGCGACACTGATACTTGTCGTTTACGACGGCTACAGCAGACGCGTCCAGTCACGGGCGAGAGACGAACGTGTAAAGCAGCCGGCCTCCGCTGAAGGTGTTCTATAATATTGTGAATTGAGTGAAGCGCTGCACTAACAGACTACGGTGAGTTTGGACAAAGAAGATGTATATCGGTGTGCGACTGTGAACGTTTATGTTATGTTGGGACCGTATGCTTTGAAGACTTTGTTATTGATGTGTGTGTGTGCGTGTGTGCGTGTGTGCATGCGTGCGTGCGTGCCTGCGTGGGTGCGTGGGTGCGTGGGCGCGTGCGTGTTCTCTCTGGCCACCCCTACCTACCAACTTCTCACTGTCTTTCTTCCATCCGTTCCTCCATCCCTCCACTGCTTCCCAACTACTACCCACTCTCCTTCCCTCCTCGTCTTTCCATTCCTGGTTCAAAATCTTCATTCCCGTCTTAGTCCAGAGCAAAGCCTTCTTCTTTTTCTCTGCCCTCCTTTCTACTTATTCGTTTCCACCCTATCCCTCCACCCCTGATATCCACCATGTGCTCTTCTAGTCGTTCCTCCTTCCTGGTATACTTCCCTCCCTGTCATTGGAACCCCTTACGAGTTTCTCTGAAACAAGCGTATTTGCTTGACATATAACATTAACACTCATCAATGTGCAACATTTTAGTACCGTCCAACAACGCGACATACTTCTTGAACACTATTATGGACCCAAATTGCACTCGTTAAAGCTGATTACAGTTAACCTACATCTCCTTCATTTCAGCTAACACCGAGTGACCTGATCCGACAGCCATGAGACTGCTATCTGTCGTAGCATGCCTCGTGTGGCTGACCTCTTTCACCCTACCCGTGTTCTCTCTGTCGGGGTATGTGTACCTTATCTAGTTATCACGTCGGATAAAATCAGCTAGTATATTTGGCTTACCAACTTTGTCCCGAGATAATTCAGACCAAAACGTCCCTCGCAGGAATCACCGAATAAACGCTGCAACAAAGTGTCCTTCAAATCAGACTGCGCTAGCTACCCGTGTGACTTTATAAATACAGTGAACTCCGCTTAATAGACTCACTTACGGGCAGATCAATTCGATTATATTAAGCATCTGATTCACGTAAGCGGCGCCGCGTTTTAACACAACGGGCATAGGGAATGGTTCGGTCCAATACAATATTCTACTAAACCGCTGTTTGTGTGAGCCGCGATCATGTCAGACGGAGAACAATGTATGTTATTACTCATTTGCCTCTTTGCCATTGTCGAAATTGTAAACTTGCCGTACATGATCGGATTTCGGAACGGAATTAATGTGACTAAATCAAAGTGCAGTCGATATTATGATGCTTAGGCTAACCATGTATTGTAGCACATATTTTTGAGAGAAACACATGTGAAATTTATATTGATGATAGCACAGACGAAACCGGACAAAATGTACACGTTAAATCAATGGAAGAGAATTTCAAAAGGAAATCAAAATGGGAAATAAATGTATTTCTTATGCAGCATCATCGTCGACAACGGAATGTTGTTGTTTGCAATGATGCTTGTGGCTGGACCCACTGATTTCTCGCTATTGTACATTGTAAAAAATGGTGTGTTTAGTGCGCCATTGGGTCATGCCTCCTGGCTTTGGGATAATAATTTTTGCTATGTTGACTTTTAATATGGCCTAATGCCCCGATTGAAGACCTTTAACACCCTCTCCCCCGCTCCTTCCGATATTTGGCCACCTCCTCCCGAGATCCTTGATTGTAAAGCACAGATGCGTTACAAAATAATACTGTTCCTAACGCTCTGGAGCCGGTTTCATGAGACGGCGTAAGTCCTATTTACGAGAATATATAGAATTGGTCGTGAAGTTACGTTAATATAATATAACTCCTAGTTGAGCGTAAACTTGCGCCGTCTCATGAAACCGGCTCTTGGTGTATGTACGCAGTGGCGTATCTAGGATCTCGCAAGGGGGGGAACAAATAAGGGACTTGGGGGGCAGACCATGCTACCATACAAAAAAAATCAAATTAAGCCAGAGGGGGCCATGGTCCAATGCCCCATAAATACGCCACTGCATGCACGTTTAACACGTGTGTAACAACTTTATATAAGTCCACCTGTGTGGCTAGTTGTTAACGCGCTTGAAGCCGTCGCTACTGTTGTTGTTTAACGTTGTCGACACAGTCCGAGTATCTTCGCTCTTTGAACCGTTTCGTGTTTATCTTCACCTCTCGTCGCTACGCGGAGTTTTTCGTAGAACGCGAAAGATAAACCGCGGCCTGTCGACAACAAGATGGTGTATGCGAAGGAAACTAGTGCCGATGCGAGCAATAAAACAACAGTATTCGTCGTCTTGGAATGTGCCACTGGTGCTTCTTCCATCGACAACAAAATGCAACGATTGGTATATGCGGTGTCAAGTGTTGCGAAGACGCGATATCGGGTATCAAGTTCCCCTTTCCCGCCGGTATATTTGTTCGCTCTGTTAATGTTGCCATCAAATGAGTAATATTACCTTTCACATTACGTGCTGCGGTTATCCAATATGCTCATTCTGGTTTCTGGTAGATTCCAACTCCCGGCAACGTTTCATTAACTGTCTATTCTATATGCAGTGAGTGCGTGAATATGATAGTCTTACGAGGCCGTGTTCAACTAGTCAGCCATCTTCAGAACATTATCACAAAGCTGACCTTTATATACTGGAATTGAGGATGGTCGCTACCAGGGTGTATATCATCCACAATGGTTCTTTTATGTCCGAAATTAACGGGACCGACATTAACGTGATCTTTCGAGTCACAAGGGATAGTCTCCAATGTTGAGACCGAAGTTTTTATACGAAACGTGCCGTGCCTTGTCAGGGTCTTGAACCCAAAACTCTGACATCCGCTTTGGATGTGCTAACTTCTAGACTGCCGAGCCACCACGCACATTCTCAAAATATCCTGATATATCCGTGGAATTTGATCAACTGAGTTGGCTTTGACCTGCGTTACTGACCCAGTTTACGTAATTAGACGTAGACACCGTCCCTGTGACCTATAGTGCCCCGACATTTTTGTTGGTGGGAGTCTCGACTTGATACACCGGAACATCGCCACAGGGAATATCCGTGAGATTTGACACTATGCAAACGCGGGGGTGATATAATCTAGCTCTCACGATTGCATCATGTATGCTAGTGTTGTCTTGCGTCGTTAAAATACCACGGCATATATTCAATGACTGCAGGCACTTTATCCTATTAACCATTCATGAAACCATATATTAATGATATTTGGCACAATACACACCAAGTATTATTAATAGCCAGTTAAAGTAAGACAAACACATAAAACTAAAGGTTGTTTTACCAGAAAACACGTTTTGCTCTGGACATGAATTTTAAAAGACACCAATTAGCTGTGCACCATAAGGCCTGTGTACTCTTCAACAGCAAAGCTCGTAACACCGACAACGAACACCAACAAGTAACACCGATAACGAACAGCAACAAGTAACACCGATAACGAACAGCAACAAGTAACACCGATAAGGAACACCAACAATTAACACCGGTAACGAACAGCAACAAGTAACACCGATAACGAACAGCAACAAGGAACACCGATAACGAACAGCAACAAGTAACACCGGTAACCAACAGCAACAAGTAACATCGATAACGAACAGCAACAAGTAACACCGATAACGAACAGCAACAAGTAACACCCGTAACGAACAGCAACAACTAACACCGATAAGAACAGCAACAAGTAACACCGATAACGAACAGCAACAAGTAACACCAGTAACGAACAGCAACATGCAACACCGATAAGATCAGCAACAAGTAACACCGGTAACGAACAGCAACAAGTAACACCGATAAGAACAGCAATAAGTAACATCGATAACGAACAGCAACAACTAACACCGGTAACGAACAGCAACAACTAACACCGATAAGAACAGCAACAAGTAACACCGATAACGAACAGCAACAAGTAACACCGATAACGAACAGCAAAAAGTAACACCGATAACGAACAGCAACAACTAACACCAGTAACGAACAGCAACAAGAAATTTTTTACAAGTTAGATTCCTTTGATGCTTGAATATTTTATTTAGTACAGAGAAAACTGTCAATCAACAAGGAAACGTAAAGCTCACCTCTTCCTGACTTGCGATATTTTAAACTTCAAAAAACACAAGAATGGTTTATTGTTTTCCTTTCTTGTGAGTGATTAAGTCAACGACAGGTTTTTTTTCATTTCCCTACGTGGGATCTTTAACTTCCGCTGGCACAAACATCAGGAAGAAGGGACCAACATATTTTACTGATTTTTTTCCGAAAGACACAGGCAAAGTGGGGTGAACGAAATTGTCAAAGCTTCCAAACGACGCCAGGTAGACTCGAACCACCGTTTTCAGCAGAGCGAGTAACTAGTTGACACTAAGTGTTGAGTTCATGTGATATTTTCGAACACATTTTAAAGATTTCTTGCAACAAATGTTATCTACTACATTGAAGTAACTGCTCTGTTTCGACTGTCAATGCGGTGTCATTAAATTACACAGACAACGGATGCTCGATATAACGGTCAAATGCAGGTTTACGTGAAATGAAAAAAAAATTGCTATTTAAAACTCGAGGACCTGGACTTTGCCGATGACATAGCACTCGTGTCATCATGCTACACAAACACGCAAACAAAGACAAGACAACTGAATCAATATCCAGCAATTACAGGACTAAGAATAAATAAAGAGAAAACTCAAGTATTGAGGATAAACAGCAAGTGAAAAAACAGATTACTAATTGATGATCAAGAACTAAAGGAAGTGGACAGGTATAACTACCTGATTGCTAACGTCAGTAAGCAGGGAGGAGGCAGTGATGACATTGTTAACATAATAATATATACACATTGAGATCCAAGTTGAGGCATTTTAACACACCTGTTAAGCCAGTGTTGTTTTATGGAAGTGAAACATAGAAAATAAACGAAGGCGACAACAGAATGTTAGATACATTTTTTTTCAAGTGCTTAAAATGAATCCTACAAATTAGATGACCATACGTTGTATCAAATCAAGATATTCTTACAAAAACAAAATTGAAGACTATCAGCACCGAGGTCAAGTTAAGAAGATGGAAAAATGGATAGGACATATCCTATGAATGGACAAGAACAGCAAATGTGAGACATCGTTGACCTGGACGCTCGATGGTAGAAGGAAGGTTGGTCGACCAAAGACAACGTGGCGATCAACTGTTGAAAATGAAAGTACTGCAGAGGAATGAGGCAGACCTGACAGGGCGAGCTGGAGGAGATGCACTTCAGCCTTATGGGCCACTGGGCCCGAAGAGGATAGGTGAGGTGAAAATTCGCTCCTGAATTGTCTTAGCCCATCGCGAATCAGATTAGTTGACGTTCAACTCTGCAGTGCGTTAATAGTGCGATGTTGATTTAATAAGACAGAGTATTGTTGGTTTAATAAAAGAGTGCACAGTTGGTTTAATAAAATAGTGTATAGTTGGTTTAACAAAAATAATGCACAGTTGGCTTAATAAAATAGTGCATAGTTGATTTAATAAAATAGTGCATAGTTGGTTTAATAAAATAGAGCATATTTGGTTTAATAAAATAGTGCATAGTTGATTTAATAAAATAGTGCATAGTTGGTTTAATAAAATAGAGCATATTTGGTTTAATAAAATAGTGCATAGTTGGTTTAATAAAAGAGAGCATTGTTGGTTTAATAAAATAGTGCATAGTTGGTTTAATAAGAGAGTGCATAGCTGGTTTAATAAAATAGTGCATAGTTGGTTTAATAAAATAGTGCTAGCTGGTTTAATAAAATAATGCATAGTTGGTTTAATAAAATAGTGCATATTTGGTTTAATAAGAGAGCAGTGTTAAAATAATCAAAGAATTAACTTGAATTGTTAGATCGAGTAACTTGCGAAAGTTATGTTAAAGTATATACAGCCGGACCACTGTTGCCTTTTTTCAGCGAATTTTGACCGGACTGGATCAAACATAATTGAATAGTTCGTTCGATGGTGTCGCCAAAACTTAATAGCAAATGTGTACAAACGAGCTAGCATGTCGTGGTCAGTACTATATGTAGGTTCGATTTTCGCGATATGAGTCTGAAAGAAGACGAGCTAAAAAAAATTAGGAGGGTCCTTTAAATTATTGTTCGTATATGTATCGGGATTGTTGGTCTCACCAGATTAATAAACCGGCTTTGTAGCTTTGGGACATTCGTCGCGCGAAATCTCAATTGGACATTTTGTGGACTTAATATGAAATTACTCAATATAAAACTATGATATTGTGTCGTCTTTAGGCCAGGCAGAGTTCATTAGGAAAAATCTCATCTATTTCATTTGATCACAACCTAAAAGTAAAGAGTCAGACTCAACAGCCTACGATATTACTGATATACGTTCGTCACGTGATCCCGTGAGCGCCAGACCTCGACATTTGCACGGCCTACTTGAATGTACTGTTCTACAAGGTAGATATTCATAAACAAATACTTATAAACAGATATTCATAAACAAATATTCATAAACAAATAACAATCAAATTACACAGAAATAGTGCGGTTTATTAATACACATTTGGGCGGTCAGTATGTCAGAGTAGATATAGTGTTTACTACTATATAGTGTATACTATAATTATAGTGTATACTGTATAGTGCATACTATGTAACTTGATTTTACGATAACAAAGATCGAACTGTATGCCTTTAAACTCGCAGAGATACTGGTAGAATAGATAACTGACGTACACGCCAGGTTCCGCATTCTCAACCGAATTACGAATTCATAACTCACGTTTTCCGTAAATATGGCGGCAAGACTGCCCCCTGGGGGGGTCACTTGTAGACTATATAATACCAAAATAACATGGCCCATTTAAGATTACAACGCCAGCCTACCAGTCTTGGTTGAGATTCAACATGGATTTTCTAACTCCCGTACCCATATATTCCATGAGTGTACTCCCCGTGAGAGTTTTGCTGTCATGTTTACGCTAAGCTTGAGTTAAGAATTCGTTAGTCTTTCGGGAATACGGACCCTGATGCGGACTTGTCGACGTCTTGTTGTAGGCGGGTGTGTTCGGCAAGGAGGAGTCGCACAGAGAGCTACGTCGGGCGACGTCGGGTCTCCTACCGCTCCAGATACACCACTAGCTGTGGCCCTTTTGGCTGGCGTCGTTGTACCAGATACCGGTGAGGCAACATTTTTACGTTGTGTGTGTGTGCGTGCGTGCGTGCGTGCGTGCGTGTGCGCGTGTGTATGTGTAAGCGGGCGACCGCGGCGGCTGCAGCAGCAACATCATTATAATCACCAGTTGTGGTTTTGGCGCAATGCGCATAAAAGAGATAACAAAACTAACCACGTGCAACTAAAATCAAGAATATCACGTCAGTGGTTTACTGCGAATGTGTTATAAAAGTGGGAGATCCCAGTAATTTTTCCGAATGACCGAGGGCTGACATGTCAAGGAGCGCGCGACTGTTAAGCGCATGCGAAGCTGTGTGAAATCGGGACAACCTAGACTACAAGTGACGTATTAAGGGAGACGGGACGGGCATACACAGAACCAGTGCAAAGTCTCAAACAAACGTGCTATTTTGCTAGAAAGAGGACTGGTTTAATAAACAAAGGCCAAAATAAATTGAGTTGGGACGCAAATAGCATGACCATATCCTACTGGCAAGTATAGGAATAGGTGTATACACATAGTTTCATTTGGCGAGCGAACATTGACAGAATACCACACTCGTGACGTAGGCTTACCTAACAGCGTTCAGCAAAGTTTTCCTAGTAAACCACTGGCGTGATATTCTTGATTGTAGTTACAACTAGTTATGTTTTAATAATTTTATAGGTGCATAGGCCGAAAACCATGACTTTTGTTTCGATTTAAACAGTCAAGGTTTTATCTGGTGTTACCTATGAAGTACTTTCATCCAAGCAACCAGCCTATCTAAATGTATTGTTCACACGTGCAAGACAGCCCAGACAACTTCGATCATCAAGTTCTAATCAACTTTTCTTTCCTTGTGTTATGACAAACGTCGGAACTAGCGTTTTTTTCCGTTGCCGCACTTATTCTGTGGAACTTGCTTCCTGTGAGCGTAACTCGGCAGGGAATATAGCAACATTTCACCGTCAATTAAAACCCACCTGTTTAATTTCGCTTATTCTCCACAGCTCCTCAACGAACCGAACCAACTGTTTACGACTGGAACTGTTAAACCGACTAGAAACTGTCTAACCCTTTCGTTTTTGACGCGCTGCTGAACTTGAGTTTCACGAGGGTTTTAGCGTAATATATGTGTTTTGCATTGTATTAATATCAACTGCATAGCCAGTGCTGATGTAATAAACCCTGTACTAATACATCTCACACTCAGGTAACTTGGTCGTGACGTTTGGTCGGTACAACTTTCAGGACGAAATATCGCTTCGTCACTGAGCAGCGCACTAGAACGGTGTCCTACGCAGGCCAGATCTGCTGCAGTGGTTGGAGTCTCGACTCGGGGGGCGAGTCCTGCTCAATCCGTGAGTGAAATACTATTTAGTAGTACAAACAAAAATGTCCATCCTCCAGACGGGACAGTTCGTAACTGTTTACCAAATGCCTATGACTTGCTACTTGGAGCTGCCAGTCAATATCTTTATGGCTTCTTGGAAAGTAACTCTCGTAATTGCGACGTAA
>BSQZ01000026.1:477500-632500 GCA_033239005.1 Lamellibrachia satsuma
CATATTGTGTAAATCGTAGCAGCGTGAATATGCTTAAATACAAAATAAAACAAATAAATCAGAACGGCGGGTTACACATAGATGAAAATTGGCAATCTTGTTAATTCTTATTAAATATTGTTAAATGATATCTGTTCAACAACACCACATAGATTGATGTACGTTCCGGTGGTGTTTGTTGTCTTCGCCAGATACGAGGCAGCCAGATCTGGTAATATGTCCGGCAAATATTACAACTGCTGCTGACGGAAAAGTAACGAACGTCACGTGGTCGGAGCCAGAATTCTCTGAGTTACTCGGCTTCCAACTAAACGTCACGTCAACATTCAGCACGAACTCAACGTCGCTGCGTTGGGGCGAACATAGAGTCGAATACACAGCGAGAAATACGCACAACGACAGGGAGACGGCGTGCGTGTTCTACGTAGAGGTTACACGTAAGTCGTTGCTCGAACGTAAAACACGAGGTGGCGACACCGGATATGTTTCAGTCTTCATTTATGAGATTCATGTGTTTACAAATTTACTTGTTGGACATGATCGAAGCATCGAACTCCCCACACTGGCCACAGAAGATAATGTTCGTCAGCTCGTCAAACTCCAGCCACCCACTGGTATCAAGTAGAATTTTCCGGAAGTTTTTCGTGGGTTCTTTAAATACAAATATTTATTTGTTTCAAACATATAAACAAATAAAACTAACATGCAAAAAAGCCATGCGCACATTCCCGGTATAAAGAAATTATTTTGGCCAGCGAACTTTACATTTACCGAACGCGGACACTATTTGACAATAATCACATGGGGGCTGCTTTCGACGACTACACGGCCTCCAGTCCAGATCTCGGTCCCTGACATGCGGGCCGGATGCCGTACTGGATGCCGGGTAGATGCATGATAACCGGGTAGGCCGCCCGGCATAAATATGGAGTCCGGGTCGATACACTGACCTATATAATATCTGGACTGGTTGCCCTGCCTAAGTAGTGAAGCCGCGGGATGTCATTAGGCTACTCCCAAGGACCCTCAGTACCCTGCTGCCTAAGCCCAGCTGCTGTGGACAACGAGAATTTAGTGTTGTGTAAATGTACACATTGCTGTTATTCTTCACCTATTTTTTTATTGTCACTTTGTTCTAAATCACAGAAACAATGCAGTATTTGCTACAATCAATATACAATATGTTTATTTTCCAACATAGAAGAACACAGTGTATAATGAATAGAAGCATACATAGTGTCACAAATGAAGACCGGTGAAATATCTTGTGCATCTGTATGCACCGGTACATTGTTTGGTTGTTTACAGTACGTGATAACATTATGTAAAATAATAGTTTAACATTATATTGTGTACAAAATACGACACATAATTATATGAAAAACATAGGCCTAACACTTACTCCACCTGTAGTAGATAACAACACTAACTAGTATGCAATATTTGCACTGTTATTAGTATATAAAACACTACATCATATAGAAACAGACTACACTAAAATGATTACTGATATTTGAAGAGTATCAGTTTGGACAAATGCTAGCGAACTTTGTCACCAACGGCTTCCTCGTTTATTCTGCTATCAAGATGATGGAGCCGTATTAATGCGAAGTATGTTGAGACGACTTTCACAAGGGCATGAACATGATTGTCATCAGCTGCTGTATCAAACATGTGGCTCGACAGACTGGTCACCTTCTTTAAATACACCTAGTGGACAATCAGAAAAAGAACAGGACATTTTATTGCTATTTTTATGGCTACGTTCAGACGAATGACAAGACTTGACCACACAAAACCTACTTCCGTACTTGTAAATACTAATGAAATGTCGCATAACATTGTTCTAATTAATCGAAAAGAAATTATGAAAATGCAACAATTTGTTAGCACTGACTGGCAGTAAAAACAGTAACTTGTTGAATGTGAAGCTGATTATTTGGGTTGCATGTTTTGTTAATCATGTGCAAGTAAGTGCATACCTTTACAAATATCTGGTTAAAGAACACATTATATCACCATGTCAGTGATATTAAGCAAGTTTAAATTGTACACAAATTGTAAGCTTACAAGGCCTTAAGATGAATGACATATCATACCAACAGCCACTGGGTGGGCTGACTAAAAGCATAGGTGTACATGGAATGCAAAAATGGTAGGAATTGCATCATTGCACAGACGAACGATCTTTCCGGTGCCAATGAAGCTTTCTGGCTTGAGTAAACACCAAACCACGCCCAAAATGTGAACAAAACTATAATAACAATGGAGACTTCCGAGGGTCCTTGCCCAAATGTATCCCATGAGTCGCACTACTTCCGCTGGCTTCACTGCCTGTAGTGGCCAGTAGGCAGAAACCCCAAGAGGCAGCCAGTCCAGATATTATATAGGTCAGTGGGTCGATACGACGTCCATGACTACTTTCTCCAAGCCGCCTTTATCACCCTTTTCAATATTCAACGCAACAACTTCGACATGACACCTCGAAACTCCCTCAGTGTTTCATCTTTGCATCGCCACAGCCTCAATTCAACCGCGTTCAAGTCAACGTAATCCGGT
Source organism: Lamellibrachia satsuma (assembly GCA_033239005.1). Lineage (NCBI taxonomy): Eukaryota > Metazoa > Annelida > Polychaeta > Sabellida > Siboglinidae > Lamellibrachia > Lamellibrachia satsuma. The sequence goes on from BSQZ01000026.1 coordinate 480,060, forward strand.
ATCTGAAGCTATAAGCGAGTATTGCAAATTAAAATTCGGTTATAATAAAACGGTACACGTTGGTAGTGTCGTGTTGTCGACGTGCAGCAACGTTTCGTCAAATCCTCAATATAATTTTGATTTGGAAATATATCATAAGTAAGTAAGTAAGTAAGTAAGTAAGGGGGATCCTTCCATAACTGATACTGCCAACTAACACCTACAGGTTAAAACACGTCCGCAAACGTGTCCTTCTCCCTGTTCATAAAATTCAGGGTACCAAATAAATCCTTGATGTGGTACAGTCGCAATAGCATTCGGTAAGATTAAAGGTCACCTACCCCAGCTACATCCTGTATGAGGACGACACGAAGAGGAAGTAAGTTATATCAATACATAAATTAACAATCACGTGAACATTACCAGGAACCGGTCCTGTCATCGCACCACATCCGGGATCTACGCATCCATAATAGTGCAAAATAGAGCATAATGTCATATTTATGGAGAAGTTTGTTTTCCCACGATTCTGTCTCTCTAGCCACACAACACTTTGCTAATATTTAAATGGGTGTGCATGTGGGAAACTACGCAAGAAACTTGTCTACTTTTGCGTAGTCTGAATAACGTTTCTGGAACAACGTATAAAACTATGCTGTGTTTCTAATTCACACAGATGTACACTCGATCTACGTTAACCCAGCGCAGGCCGACATGTATTAGTTGGTCCACATTTGATATTCGCGTAATCTTGATTGTGTTGTTTCGCACTTTACTATCATAATTACCTGCTGTCACTGGTTCTATCATTATACTGTCTTACCCGAAACTTAACACCCGATGTAAATGCCAATGTGTTAAATACTCACAGCGCCGCCCGACATGCCGGAGATCGTTGGCTACAGGAACGGGTCGACAGTCCCCGTCGACATCGGCTATCCAATCACTCTTGTCTGTAGAGCCGATCACGGAGACTCGCCCTTCACGCTGACGTGGACCAACAGCACACACGAGATACACGAAGGAACCAGGTTATTTATAATGTCGAACTCACACCATGTCAGAAAAAATCAAACACCAAGAACCAAATTTTTAATAAAACAACCTTTTTGCTGTCCAGTTTAGTTCTTTCAACATTAGCGATTTCCGCTAGAAAATTAAACTGAATATTGTTCCCACGGAACATGCCAAAACAATTGGTTTACTAAAAATGGTTTGCATTTCTTAAAATCTACCAGACTTAATAAATAATTCACAACGAGTGAACTTGCATTTCATTTTAACGTGTCGATATATGTGAAATTCCGATATCTTGATAGATACTACACGGAGCCCCATGACTTTCGGAATCTGACCAACGCCGTCAACGAATTGACATTCATGCCGACGCTTGGTGACGATAACACGACGTTGACCTGCGTCGCCAACAAATCTCGACCAGAGAGACTGGAACATGTCGCCGTCACACTGAACGTTTCCTGTGAGTTAAACTCATCGTTGATTATCAGTATTTTATTCGTCAGTTGCATGGTCGAATCTCTAGAAACGCATTGCTATAGATATTGTTGCCGTCGCTATCCTATCGATAAGGTGTCCTTTCAAAGAGTCACACAATTGACGATTATCTAATTATTGTAATCAAATATAATGGTAAGTACCTATAATCTACTGTTTAACACCCTCTCTAACTTGTTTAATTAATTGATGAAATGGTACATGGTGACAATGTTCGTCAAGTGCAATCACAACCCTTTATCTTACTTATCACAGGTACTTCAGTGTTTCGATGAACATCTGCGATCGGAAGACCTTCGCCTCGGTTCATAACAGGTCTTTCTTATACACAGTGCATCTTTTCCACATATCTAACCATTCTGTTCCCTTCCCGGTCAGTTGACAACTATACACTTCTTTAAATTTACTCGGCATTTCGTTTCCCGATTAAGACAACCGATGTTCGCCGAAACGTTGAAGTAAATGAGACAAATACTTTTAGCGTAAGAACAGTTTAATTCATTGGATTAGCACCCAACTTGGTGAAGATGTTCACCATGTACCATTAATGTTAACACTACTCGTGCATGTGTAGCAATAATGTTCACCATGTACCATTAATGTTAACACCACTCGTGCATGTGTAGCAATAATGCGTTGGCATTGTATCCATAGACAGAAGACATAGTGATGGTCTGACAAGGACCTTCATCAGTGGTAGCTGTGTGGTTAGAACGTTAGGCTTTCAATCGAGAGAACCCCGGTTCGAATCCTCTTGCTGCCGTTTCGAAGTTTGGGCAACTTCGTTCACGCCACGTTGCTCCAATACACTCAATTGTATAAATGAGTGCCTGGCTATAGACAGTGGTGGATATGTGTTATTGTGTGAACGAATGGTCTTCGCTCAGTAACTGCAGCAAGGCTTAATGCTTCCCAAAAAAGTCGAGTTGGTATTGGAATGAACAGGTCTGCCAGGGGGTGAAATGCTCTGAACAGTCCCAAGGACTGGATACCGCGCTAAATAAGAACATACTTTTATCATCATCGTTATCATCATCTTTTCATTGCAACATTCCACCATGGCATCCTGATTTACGTTTCACTCACATAAATGACAATAATTACACAACTAGCGTCCCCTAACATACATTTCAGACACGATTTCCCCGACCCTTGAGTTCTGCCCTGTGAACCAGACATTGGAAACAGCCAGAGGTGAGCGTGTGAACGTGTCGTGGTCGGAGCCAGAATTCTCCGAGTCACTCGGCTTCCAATTAAATGTCACGTCAACATTCGGCACGAACACAACGTCGCTGAGCTGGGGCGAACACAGAGTCGAATACACAGCGAGAAACACATACAACGACAGGGAGACGGCGTGTGTGTTCTTCGTTGATGTCAGACGTACGTTGATGTTTCCTGATATGACGAAGTTTTAGCAGTTGGCATACATTGTTTACAATATAGTACAAGTTTTAGCAATATTGCAGCTCAAAGGAATAGTACGCGAGGGCACGTAGAAAACGAAGGTAATGACTTATTATGAGTCAAACGTGTTGGTGTCTGTTGTCACACATTTTAGCATATTTACACTGCTGTTATTACAGTGTTCAGATCATTTGTTCCAAACTTTTGGCGTCCTCTCGGAGAATTCTTATTTTCTTAAACCCACTCTACGCTGTCCTCTGATTATTGCCACTTTTACCGGCCAAAATTTCTGCCTTTCATAAGTTGGTGAATATCTTTCTATCAATGTTTCCACAACCACTCAATATTTGCACAACTTAAACTTGGTCGCCTGTTAATGTCCTGATCTTTAAATTCCAGGAAGTGCTTTACAGTTTACACTCAACACAATACAACGACTTCAAAGCAATTTGTACTGTTTTGGAGAATGGCGTCGTCTTCAACGGTGATGTTTTGTTCTGTCACTTTCAGCGCCTCTCGATGTGCCTGTGATCGTTGGTCACGAAAACAAGACCACCCTGGACCTGACGGCCGGATCACCAATAACTCTTACTTGTAGGGCTGACTACGGCGATCCGCCTTTTCTGCTGACTTGGACAAACCAGTTGGAACTAAAGGAAGAAACAACTGCGGTAGATGTAACGACAGCGATAAATATAGTTAGTACTGACGAATTAGAGTTGAGCAATGATGCAACAAAAGAGGCAGTGACCCATGAACTAACATCAATGGATGCCTCTACCACAGATAATGAATATTTTACGGCGAGCACAGAACGATCAACACAGGCAAACACGACGGTGTTTGGTAATGGCACGTGGTTAAAGAATACTGACATCAACAAGCGTAGTGCATCGATAAACGAAACGCCGCGTGTAAACGATACGATTTGGCCGAATCGGACTAGTGCAAATACCACAGGTTGGGAGAATGAATCACGTGGGATTGCTGTGAGCTTACCTAGTGAAACAGGGACGATATATGAAAAGGCATCGACAGGTTCCATGGATTCAACGGAAACAACGACCGAAATGGTGTACACTAGCCCCTGGTCGACGGATCACACAGATACCGAATACGAAAACAAGACGACAACTGCGAAGTTTACGAACGATGCTGAATGGGTGACTGACTATGACGCTGTGTCTACCACTGAACTTCCAACTTACACACCAGAGGAGGAACCGTTCCAAGTGATAAACAGTCTCCCTGGAAGCAGGTAAGACATGTAATCAGTGGTGGTACTAGCCTTGCTAGATGTCACTGATGCTTACAGCATCGTTTCAAAACAGTTAAAGCCGGTTTACACGAACAATTAATTGCCCGATTGGTCTACCAATATATCGCACAGTATCGCGGTGTAAGAATCGCGAGACCGATTAGCGAGGCCAATTCGTGGCTACGATTATGTCAGTGGAATTGGGGATGGTCCCAATTTGACCGGAGGGGATTATATCTACAACGTGTAGATCATCAAAGATTCTGAACAAAACTTCATAACCACCGCCATCATGTCATTGATATTCTGAACAAGTTTCGCAAAATCACACACTTCAGCTCCTTGAATCATGTCGCAAACGCGCCTACCCTTAAAATTGGCAGTTTTTGCCAAATATTAATACGCTTATCGGTGGTTCGGGAATGTCACCACCCAATCACCCACGTGTCTTCGAATCCGCTTTATACTGCTTCATATATCTCACTGATAAATATGCGACCAGTGACGTATTTAGGGGGGACACTTTAGCTTAATGTTATTTTACCGTATATTCCCGTTGCGTTACATGATACCACGGGTTACACGATACCACGGGCTACACGATACCACGGGTTACACGATACCACGGGCTACACGATACCACGGGTTACACGATACCACGGGCTACACGATACCACGGGTTACACGATACCACGGGTTACACGATACCACGGGTTACATGATACCACGGGCTACACGATACCACGGGCTACACGATACCACGGGTTACACGATACCACGGGCTACACGATACCACGGGTTACACGATACCACGGGCTACACGATACCACGGGTTACACGATACCACGGGTTACACGATACCACGGGTTACATGATACCACAGGCTACACGATACCACGGGCTACACGATACCACGGGTTACACGATACCACGGGCTACACGATACCACGGGTTACACGATACCACGGGTTACACGATACCACGGGCTACACGATACCACGGGCTACACGATACCACGGGTTACACGATACCACGGGTTACACCATACCACGGGTTACATGATACCACGGGTTACTGATACCACGGGTTACACGATACCACGGGCTACACGATACCACGGGCTACACGATACCACGGGCTACACGATACCACGGGCTACACGATACCACGGGTTACACGATACCACGGGTTACACGATACCACGGGTTACACGATACCACGGGCTACACGATACCACGGGTTACACGATACCACGGGTTACACGATACCACGGGCTACACGATACCACGGGTTACACGATACCACGGGTTACACGATACCACGGGTTACACGATACCACGGGTTACACGATACCACGGGTTACACGATACCACGGGCTACACGATACCACGGGTTACACGATACCACGGGTTACACGATACAACGGGCTACACGATACCACGGGCTACACGATACCACGGGTTACACGATACCACGGGTTACACGATACCACGGGTTACTGATACCACGGGTTACACGATACCACGGGCTACACGATACCACGGGCTACACGATACCACGGGTTACACGATACCACGGGCTACACGATACCACGGGTTACACGATACCACGGGTTACACGATACCAGGCGTTACACGATACCACGGGTTACACGATACAACGGGTTACATGATACCACGGGTTACATGATACCAGGCGTTACATGATACCACGGGTTACATGATACCACGGGCTACATGATACCACGGGTTACATGATACCACGGGTTACATGATACCACGGGTTACCTGATACCACGGGTTACCTGATACCACGGGTTACATGATACCACGGGTTACATGATACCACGGGCTACATGATACCACGGGTGACTAGGCTTGGCCGCCCTTTAACCTCTCCTTTTGGGATATCTTAAATTCGCCATTTCGAACGTTCCAACCTTGCTGGCTGACTACTGCTACTTCTTAGCAAATAAAATCGCTGAAATCGCGTACGTTTAGGCTCTATATTCGGAAGTGTAACTATGGTCTGACCTCACTATAGGAACAGTGACTATACTGACTCGTTTTGTGTGTCATAGATATGACACTGAGCCGTCCGGTTACCGATTGACGCAGAACGCCACCAACCAACTGACATTTGTGCCTCGTCTCGACGACGACAACACGACGCTCTACTGTGTCGCCACCAAAGCAGGTCGTCGTCAGCTGGTCGCCGTCGCACTCAGGGTCACAGGTGAGGCCTAGCGACAACCAATCGTAAAACAATCGCATTTGTGACAACTGACCGGATTTAACAAGACTACCAACCAAAGTAACATACTCTAAGATGCATTTGAACAAGGATGTTCTTCATTTAGTGAAAGATGGAAGATTTCGGTCATTTTTCCGGTTGACTAAGGGCTGCATAGTTCCATGAAATCGGGTAACCTAGACTACCTTGTGACGTTTAAGGCTCTGCCGGAAAAACACAGAACCAAAGCAAATCTTTATCAAACTGGATGTTATATGAGAAAGAGGACTAGTTAATAAACTCAGACCAAAATATGTTACATAAGGTGAGTTTGTACGCAAACAGCATGCCCATATATTCTATGGGAAAGCATAGGAATAGGCGTATGCAGATATAATTTCATGTCATATGTTCTACATGTTTACCTGAAGGAACGACCCATGCCGAGTCTGAGAGCTCGACCGAAACAACTGACTCTGTGAGCCCGACGGGTTTTGTGCATCCGGCTGGTCCGTCTGTAGGTGCGTACGTGAGATAATAATATACAATTTCAGCCATACTTTCCCTTCTACGGACGTATCTCAACAAAAAGCGAAAAGCGAAAAACGTATGGCTGAAACTGTCTAGGCCTAATGTGCATGGATATTGCCCATTATAATTCGCCATGCAACGGAAATCGTGCAAGCTAACAATACGCTTTATTGTAAAGAGTTTTTTTTAAATATTATGCTATCGTGTATATATATATATATATATATATATATATAAATATATATATATATATATATGTATATCATTATATATAATTATAGGCCATATATAATATATATGGCCTATAATGGCCTATAGTTATATATTATCATTAGGCAAGAATATATATAGGCCTATGTCTAAGTACTAATAATACGCTTTATTGTAAAGAGTTTTTTTTTAAATATTATGCTATTGTGTGTGTGTGTGTGTGTGTGTGTGTGTGTGTGTGTGTGTGTGTGTGTGTGTGTGTGTGTGTGTGTGTGTGTGTGTGTGTGTGTGTGTGTGTGTATATATATATATATATATATATATATATATATATATATGATAATATATAATTATAGGCCATATATAATATATATGGCCTATAATGGCCTATAATTATATTATATTATCATTAGGCAAGAATATATATAGGCCTATGTCTAAGTACCATTGATACGAACAGTGACAAAGCATGTGAGTTATGTCTACCATTAATATAATTACACAACTGGAACTTGGTTCCCTTTGTAATATAATATGTTACGTGTCTCCAGAAGATCAACCGGTCGGGGGAAGCTTCACGTGGCTGGTGATAGTGGCGAGTTGTGTTGGGGCGATCATGTTACTCGGCGCTGCTATTGCAATGTTGCTCTACCACCGACGAAAGAAACGCGGACAATTGTTGCTGTTTGATGACACCTCTCTCCAGGCAAAGGAGACGGACAACGGTCACAACTTTGAGAATCCCGTGTACGAGACAATTGATTAATGTGCAGTGAAGCCTTGTGAATGGGACATCAGCCATTGGGTCTTGAATTACTTCGTACAGTCAACACTTCAATTAGCCTCGATTAACCCGGCTCCGCGCTATGGCGCCACTGTTTGTCGCACACATCATCGCCTGGATGCAGATTATACTTTTCATTGTACAGAAATTGTGTATGCACTAAAAATCTGGGTGCATACATAATTAGCTAATTACTATGTCATCTGGGCTAATTCACAAAATAAGAGTTAAGTTTTATCAGTTGATACGGTGCAATTCGAATTAACTTTAAACTTTGATTATAGTGACATAACTGTCAGACTGAAAAGTTGAATCAGGCAAACACATGTTTAGTGTATTATCTCGATACTGACACTGCCGCTTCACGGGAACGCCAAATGGATAACAGCGAGACCACGCCTCTGTTCGGCCAGACTCTCTTCTCGGCGAATTCACGAAGACCAGCGAGACTACACTGAAATGAGTGTCTAGTTGTTAATATAATTGTTTTGTGGATTATTACGAAGGACACGGTTTGGTTTAATGCTTCGAACGTGTTATAAATTTAGTGTGTGGTTTTAGGGGGCCGCAGTACCGGTGTTACGGGTACAGTTGGCCGGACATTAGAGTGCTTCTGCTACTTGGATTGTACATCAAAAGTTGTGAATTGCGTGTTCATATGTGTGCGTGCGTGCGTGCGTGCGTGCGCGCGCGTGCGTACAAGTGATCTATGTCAATAACAAGTTATTCTTATATGTGTACGTGAATGCTGCTATTGTTGTAATTATTACGCCAAAGTAGTATTGTTATCACGCGATTATATATACTCTATCATCGTTTGTATTGTCACAGCCTAATCCACACACCCAGGGCGGGTCATGGAGTACTAATTATTAATGTAGTCGTTATATATATATATACGGCCGACCTAACGCATCTGTTCACCGCCTCCCCACAGATATGTAAGCAGGACATGTCTTTCTCTAACAATGCAAGACGTACACTCAATTCCTAGACACAAGCTAGATGTTGACATCTTCTAAACTGCGTGTTATCATGAACATGGTGAGCGGCAAAATGCGTTTATGCTTTAAAGATTCTCATAAAAACTGCAATTGTATACTGTACATAATACTAGTAGCCATCTTACTATAATCCTGCAAGTGTTTGTATGTACGTTTGTACGTTATGCTACTGCTAGACGATTTGTATTTCGGGAGTTCATCTACGCCCCCTTTTCGAAATTCACCCAGCTAATACCCTTTCTACGAACATTTGAATTACCCTCTGTAGTTATTACGTACAATTGGCCGCAACGATATACGAACAATTGCGTACAATTGTTAACAACGTCGTGCGCATTTTCTTCGATTGTCCGAAGTTACGTAATACATGATCAAGGCGTCGCTAGATGTTACTATGACAGCCAGTATTACTTCGCAATTTCGAAAGTTGTATTCCAACAAACCATCATCGTATTGACTGGTAGCACCAAGTAGCGAGGCATCGATGGTAACGTTTTTAAATATTGTTATCGTGACAGTCACGAACTACCACGTTATCCCTTCCGGGTGACGGGTGTTTTTTAATAAATGTAATTGCACATTGTTGAACGATTAATCGACTTCGTTTCTTTCTGGCTATATTTGGGAAAGGTTAGCACGACCTGCAGAACGACATTACGAAACAACATTGGCTGCATATGTAATAGTTAACCCAAAATAGATCCAATGTTTTACAACCGTTGGCACTGCATAGATAACGCAAGACCTGCTGTTGCAGATAACGTACAGTGGAATGCAAAATATTAAACGTGATGTGGTTCCGACGTTAGTGAGCGTTTATTACATTGTGTTTAGTATGCGAACAATTGATAAATAACTCGAACCTTCGGATAATTCGTATCATGCCCGTCCTTAGGGAGGGTTCGGGGGGGTTCAGGCCCGTCCTTGAGGAGGGTTCGGGGGTTCGTTCGTACACCCCACTCTTTTTGAGAGAATGTTTTAACTGGCATTTTTTTTTTCAGAAAACTTCCCCGGCTGATTGTGTTTCTTTTTCTTAGCTATCTTTTCTAGAGTTACAGTAACTGCTCTGTGTAATATGATTGCAAGCGGGCAATGAAGCCATTGACTCATCGAGAGTCCATGTTTTATCTACGTGTAACCCGCCCTTATAAGATATCTGGTAGTTTTGTTTTTACACATAGTCAGTAGATATAATTCCATTCATTTATTGTCATATAGCGAATATGACATTTCTTACATCCAATCACAATGTTCTCAGCAGCGGATCCAGGAGGGGTCGTGGGCGTCTCAAGCCCCCCCCACCATGGAAGGGTATCCTGGACATCATGTGTCCGTGGCAAATATTACGGTAAAGGAACACATATGCAGGCCTACATCGGAACTAGTGTTAATGTAAAAACTGAAGTATTAGCGGCCGGCTAACAGTAACCCTTATGTAAGTAGAACGACACATGTCGCCCGTCTCGCCCCTCCCCCCAGTCCGTAAGTAGGGTGACATATGACTACGACTGACTGAGAACCCCCTGCCAACAAGCCTAGATCCGCCCCTGGTTCTTTACTAACACTACTCGGTGTCGTCTTGTTCATCAAACTTCTTCCATAAGTTTGAAGAAAAACACTTTCGTAATCGATCAGTATTTCTAAAAACACATATTTGACCTCCTCTTAACCTCTTAGTCTGTGGTGTTACTGATCAACACTCCTTTGCAGGGCGGACCTAAGCTTGTCGACAGGGGGGTCTCAAACCATCGTAGTCATAATTTATTATGTTGTTCAACTTACGAACCGGGGGGGGGGGGCGACACATGTGTCATTCTACTTACAGAAGGGTTAATATTAGCCGGCTGCTAATACTTCAATCTTTACATTGTCATTGACACTAGTTCCGATGTAGGCCCACATACGTTGTCCTTTTACCGTAATGTATGCCCGGACATAGGGGGTCTAAGACCCCACCCATGGCCTAGGGGGTCTTGAGACCCCTAAGACAAGAGGGATATTATTTGTTATTTGCTACCGAAGGAGGGAATGTGACACCCGGGAAGGAGACACGACAGAAGGGCACGGAACGGAAAGAGATAGGAGGGAAGGAGACAGGCGTGTTAGTGTTTTTACCGGGTGCAAGAATAGGTCATGCCACATAAAGGGTGGAGACAGTGAAGGTTTCTGACAAGGGATGGTTCTTTCTGTTACACGTAGGCACAAATAACGCAGAGAGGGAGCGTACAACCGCCATAGTTCATAAATATAGGCAATTAGTCTGGAACTTAAATCAGGCACTTGTTGGGCAGATCATTCTGTCATTCCTACCAGTAAATGGGATGCAGGTGTCAGGGATATGGAAATTGTAGGAGGATGGCAAGATCACTAAATGGTGTCGGGGATGGAATAATCAACCGAACAGAACGATATCTGACTGACTGAAGACAACGTGTGTTGAAGATGGAGAGGTTTGAAATTGGAAATAATAAGTTTTGAGTGGATTACTAATAGGATGAGTATATTATATATGAGTATATATATATATATATATATATATATATATATATATATATATATATATATATATATATATATATATATATATATATATATATATATATATATATATATATATAGTCCCTAAACAAGTGCCTCTGCCCTCGTTGTCAGACTTGAGCTGCAAGAAGAATCTTCCTCGACGTTAGTCCCTAAACAAGTGCCTCTGCCCTCGTTGTCAGACTTGAGCTGCTAGAAGAATCTTCCTCGACGTTAGTCCCTAAACAAGTGCCTCTGCCCTCGTTGCCAGACTTGAGCTGCAAGAAGAATCTTCCTCGACGTTAGTCCCTAAACAAGTGCCTCTGCCCTCGTTGTCAGCCGTGAGCTGCAAGAAGAATCTTCCTCGACGTTAGTCCCTAAACAAGTGCCTCTGCCCTCGTTGTCAGACTTGAGCTGCTAGAAGAATCTTCCTCGACGTTAGTCCCTAAACAAGTGCCTCTGCCCTCGTTGCCAGACTTGAGCTGCAAGAAGAATCTTCCTCGACGTTAGTCCCTAAACAAGTGCCTCTGCCCTCGTTGCCAGACTTGAATTGCAACAACTAGAAACCAGAAAGAAAATTGACAGGGTCTGCATGTTGTACAAAGTCATGAATAGCCTCGTCCACAGTACACTTCCTACATTCCAGACAATATACAGACCTACCATAGGTCAGCATAAAACTGGTGGATGGGAATCAAATATATATTTTTAATTTCCTCACATGTTGTATTTTACGCGTTGGGTATCCAATCCTTGCCACACGATTAAAGAACGTCACCAACGCTTTGTATGTCTATTCGGGCAATTTCTTTGAACAGTAACATCACTGCGAAACAAGCCTAGTTAGTAGGTTTATACGTAACCGTGATTCCGTACGAATGTCCGATTCCGTTCGAATATTTCACAGGGAAACTGCTCTGGACTACGCATTTTATTGACACCTCCCTTTTAACTGTTTAACGATAAAACCCAGCATTTCATATATCGCCAAAACGATAAATAACGCATTATCGGGTTTACATTTCGTCTACCGACGTCTGGGGGGAGGGGAGGGGGGTTGTACTGCACCAACGTAGTACTATTTCGTCAAACCGAACGAGGATTCATGGAAAATACTTATTATGAGTGACCGTCTGAGCAATTCGACTTGTGTGTTGCTGTTATGCGGAGACAGCGTTGTGACAGCTACAGACCGCACCACGTGACAGCTACAGACCGCACTACGTGACAGCAGCGGACGGTCACGCTACCACGTGATTAGGCATTCGTACGAATCGAATACGCCGTATGAAGGCCAATCAAACATAAAAAAACATTATCTTATTTAGACCCACTAGCTACCTATGGATGCTTACTGAATAAAAATAATTATTTCACTAATATTTTTAATATTTGTTATATACATTCTATAAGTTGCATTAGGAAGGAATCATAAAACGAGTCAAACTTTCTTTCTATCGCAATGTCAAAATAAATCGTGTATGCCTTACCTGCAGCCAGAAATTCATGTTATTTGTCAACATCTTGGTCGGCATTTATTCTTTTGAAAAATGGCATTTGTACTGAATCAGACAACCGCCCCAAAGGAAAAAAACATCAGGAAAAATCAGGTTTACATACCATAATTATAAATGAACATTTTATTGAATATTTAAATATATTCCAATCGCATAAGACATAATGCAGTGGTCGTGTTAAGTTGTTGGCGTAATACTAATTGTTTACAACTACTTGTTACGTAAATACTTGCAGAAAAGGGGCTCAGATCACCACATAGTAGTCGTGTATATACACACACACACACGTGTCTGTGTGTGTGTGTGTGTGTGTGTGTGTGTGTGTGTGTGTGTGTGTGTGTGTGGTGGTGTGGTGTGGTGTGTGTGTGTGTGTGTGTGTGTGTGTGTGTGTGTGTGTGTGTGTGTGTGTGTGTGTGTGTGTGTGTGTGTGTGTGTGTGTGTGTGTGTGTGTGTGTGTGTGTGTGTGTGTGTGTGTGTGTGTGTGTGTGTGTGTGTGTGTGTGTGTGTGTGTGTGTGTGTGTGTGTGTGTGTGTGTGTGTGTGTGTGTGTGTGTGTGTGTGTGTGGTGAATGTGGTGTGTGTGTTGTGTATGTGTGGTGTGGTGTGTGTGTATATACGTTTATCGAAGTTTCGTGGGATTTGACCAGTTGTATAATTGACAGTGTCAAAATCTTTGTGATGGCACAGAATGGTTCTAAAATGTGCAAATTCGATTCGAATCCCTCTGTTCTAAACACTCAGGACGGGCCTGCGTCATTTTTTGTTTTCAGTACCTTTCCATTCACTGACACATGCATTATCCATATGTAGCTCTTGCATTCATGCAGCTCTCCTTTCTTTGGGAGATTGACGAGGTACCCTACTTTCCATCCTGTGTGTCAATCTTCCCTCACATGACTGTGCAACGTTTCTGTGTTGCTCTCGGGATCTGGATTGATTGCCTAACCAGAAATATTTCGTTTGGAACGGATACTTTCCCACTCTTCAGGAGATGTGGTTTTTATGGAGGACTTCATCTGCCGATGGTATGTGGCGAGTTCACTGGTGTTGGTCAGTTCAGCAGTTCTTCAACATCATTTTGCTTCCATCTCTTCATTTGATCTCCCTCTCTGGCAAGTAGAGTCCCTTCTTGTCTTCGTTTGCACGTTTTACTAATATGCACATTTTGGACAAAGATAAAGATATCCTGAACAAAACCAAGTTAAAGAAGATCATCATAGAAGTAAAGATCTGAAGATGGAAGTTGTTAGGACATATATTCAGGAAGAAAGAAGACAGTCACTGGCTGATGACACTGGCATGGACGCCGGAAGGGAAACACAAAAATGGGTCGAATCGTTAAATATCAGGAAGCCAGGTTGCCCTGTACCCACGTAGACACCGGCGTCTTCATCCTTAGTGTCTCTACTTGTGGTACATTTGTGAAGTGTTTACGTCGAATATGAACCATCCGACTTCAACAAGCATTTATTAACGCGTTTCATAACCAATAATTGTTTACGGCAATCTCGTATGTCCAATTACTACTTCCGGGCAACATTACCCTGCGAGCGAAAGCCACATTGGCAGTTTCAGTTAACAACATAACCACAGCGTTTTAACCTACATCAACACAACACATACATGCGGGGATGTTGACAAACTACTCCGTCGATAACAGGCTTCAAGACAATTAAATGTGACTCGAGACATTTCCTGTTATATATTGTACAACTGTTATCAGTTAGACGTCATTTCTAATGCGAAAATGCAGGAACGTAGTGAACAATTATCGCTTAATTAGCGCCGCATCTCATCAAGATCATCCAACCAGTAAAAGGCTTCTCTCCTTGCAGAACAGGCGTATCCTGCCTGGAAGGGTATTATGTATGACGGTCGTTCTTGGAAGCTGGTTTCAGAAATTCAGTACATACTTCGTGGTAAACAGAACAGTACGGAAAGACATAACTGCATCTTCTACTGCGTCACTCAAACGTCTGTGCCATTCTCCAGTAGCTAGATGGACAGAGACACGTGCTCAAGTGAGTATTGCATTGTTATGTTTTTGGTGTCTTTTTCGGGGGAAATTGGTGGCGACAAAAGATCGCAGGCGCGTTTAAATGTTTATTTTTCTTAGTGTAATTTGTGTATGTCAGATCACTATAGCTTGACAAGTGATTATGTATTCCAATGACGCACCTCAGTGACATTCTGCATGGATTATTGTGTTTGCATGAATAAAATAATAAAAATAATAATTATTATTATTAGACCTTTCTACATCGTCCTGTTGTATGTATTCAATCAACTGTTATGCATAGCTGGTGAACATGAGAACGGAATACCTTAAAGTTCCTCCGCGGCTCAATTTGTTCTCACTCATTTCAGAAACATTTCACCAAAAATCGAACCTATCTAATATCACCAAAACCTACGTAGACCTAAAATTATTTGCGCTATAGCTTATGGTTTGCCATTAAACTGCTATTCGTCCCAGCCAAGAAGCTCTATTTGATCGGGGAACTGATATAAATACCAAGGAGTGGTATGTGTAGAAAGCTTCATACACAAATGTCTCAAATATATGCTCAAAATAAAATGGCAAGACAAGTTCATCAACAGTGAGCTCATGGTGATTACCGACCATCACAACATCGGGCAAAAGATCGAAAAAAGGAAGTGAACATGGACAGGACACATCCTATGGGAAGAAACTACCAGCATCACGAGGCCCTGCAGAGGAACTGTCAAGAGTAAAACAGGATATACCAAACAACCGTTGGAAGAGGTCAGTCGCTGAAGAAATGGCGATGTTTCAAACCTACTGGAGAGATGACAAATCAGCCCAAAACGGATTGAGTTAAATAACGTGTTGTTTCTGCCATGTTTTACAGTTTGTGCGTATGTGTATGTTGTCTGTCTGGCAACGGAGTCCAAGTTGCAAGCTGCGTGACAAACACCGTGGACATCCATCACACAGAGGAGACAATTACTTAATCTACCACGCTGCGAACTTCTGTAGCTCCACCGTATTTGTGACATTAGCAGCAACACGAAGCATGCGTGTGTGTGTGAGTGCGTGCGTGAGAGAGAGAGAGAGAGAGAGAGAGAGAGAGGAGAGAGAGAGAGAGAGAGAGAGAGAGAAGAGTAGGCATAAGATGACGGGTAGACGACTGTTCACACGAACGATTAGTTGTCCGATTAGTCGGGCGACTCTGTGTCACCCGACCAATGGGTCAACAAATCGCTCGTGTGAACACCCTCGCGAGAACAATTACAGAAGTCAATTTGTAGCTATAATTGTGTAGCCGTAATTGCGGCTGGGTGCAATTCGGGCGTCTGTCGGGCGACAGTTTGAAGCAAGTAGCCAATCAGCGACCGCGGCGATCAAGTGCAGGTGTACCCATCGTGACCTTTAATCACAACTCAGGTGGTGATTGGCGCCAGTCATAGGGTCGTACTTGCAGTGTCTAGACACGCTGCTGGTGTGAATGCGCACATAATTTACCTGCGCTTTGTCGTGCGACCAGGTGTCGCCCGACCAATCGGGAAACAAATCGCTCGTGTGACCGGGCCTTTACGCACACAGGAAACTATTACAACGTATAATTAAAATGTCCTCCTCGACTGCTATTACAATAAGTAGTCATGTTTCTGTTTCTTAATGTGTTCCTTTCGTTCTTGCAGCGAGACCGGGAGCAT
Source organism: Lamellibrachia satsuma (assembly GCA_033239005.1). Classification (NCBI taxonomy): domain Eukaryota; kingdom Metazoa; phylum Annelida; class Polychaeta; order Sabellida; family Siboglinidae; genus Lamellibrachia; species Lamellibrachia satsuma. The sequence continues at coordinate 496,694 of BSQZ01000026.1, forward strand.
CCATTGACGGCCACAATGTAAATGACCTGTTGCACTTCCTAAACGCCAGCAACGCGCAACTGGGCGACATCCTGTCACGGAGCAGACCTGCAAAACGTTGCAACAATCACCGTCGATTTCTGCACCGTCACCTACTCTTTAGAAACAGCGTCAGCAACGCAACACTGTCACTGGGCTCCACGGTCGAGAGTCGCGTGTTCAATGCCGGAAGAACAACTGACATCATTTGTCAGGCGCCATACAATAGGGCTGACAATTCCCAGCAGCCTTTCGGGTTCTCAGTAGGCCTGTCCACGGAAACACACCGCGGCAGACCACGTCAACCGGGTGGTAACTTGAATTCGTTAACAAATACCGATTTTGCGTACTTGGCCGGACAAGACAATTCCAGCTACGACAGCCTTGCCGAACAGATGCCTTACTGTCGTGGATCCTACGATCGGAACAGAATTCGCGATGACGGATGCCACGTTGAAATGACAGATATTCGCTCTCTGACAGCAACAAACATGCTACCCGGTTCCCGCCACAAGTCTCCGTCCAGACGCCGGAGCAGTTCCCGTGTGCCCAGTCAGGGCCCCGCGTCCGTTAAGAAAAATTCCGGAGTAACACGTCTACCACCTATAGAAGTGTTTCTGTCTTCACCAACCAAACTTTCATTGGGTTCGTCTCAGGTTCCAGGAATTCAACGAACCCATTCTTCCTGTTCGTGCAGCGTTCAATCGGGTAGAGACATAACATTAGAAACGGGAAATGTGTGAGTCAAGATGTTCCAATTTGAAAGGCACGGTGTTCGCCACACGTTACAAAATTATTTTTGAGTTATACCAATTCTAACCCACTTGATCTATGAACATTTCGTCTACCCCACTTGATCTATGAACATTTCGTCTACTCTGTTATACCCTAATTGGTCTACTTGTGTTTTGAAGATATACCCCAGTTGATCTACTGTAACTCTCGTGGCTTCAAGGTCAGTCAGTGTACTTACATAATAAAGCTGCAGCTCACTCACATTTGAGCATATTTACCGACTTTGGCAATTGGCACGTTTCAAACAATTGCCTGGATCTGACAGGAAGCTTTCTTTGATAGTTGTTTGGTTAATCTGTGCAATGAAGCTCAGCTCACTCCGAGCTCAGGGCATTCACTTAACTTGTCTAATCTGTGCAATGAAGCTCAGCTCACTCCGAGCTCATGGCATTCACTTAACTTGTCTAATCTGTACAATGAAGCTCAGCTCACTCCGAGCTCGGGGCATTCACTTAACTTGTCTAATCTGTACAATGAAGTTAGCTCACTCCGAGCTCAGGGCATTCACTTAACTTGTCTAATCTGTACAATGAAGCTCAGTTCACTCCGAGCTCAGGGCATTCACTTAACTTGTCTAATCTGTGCAATGAAGCTCAGCTCACTCCGAGCTCATGGCATTCACTTAACTTGTCTAATCTGTACAATGAAGTTAGCTCACTCCGAGCGCATGGCATTCACTTAACTTGTCTAATCTGTGCAATGAAGCTCAGCTCACTCCGAGGTCAGGGCATTCACTTAACTTGTCTAATCTGTACAATGAAGTTAGCTCACTCCGAGCTCATGGCATTCACTTAACTTGTCTAATCTGTACAATGAAGCTCAGCTCACTCCGAGGTCAGGGCATTCACTTAACTTGTCTAATCTGTACAATGAAGTTAGCTCACTCCGAGCTCATGGCATTCACTTAACTTGTCTAATCTGTACAATGAAGCTCAGCTCACTCCGAGCTCAGGGCATTCACTTAACTTGTCTAATCTGTACAATGAAGCTCAGCTCACTCCGAGCTCAGGGCATTCACTTAACTTGTCTAATCTGTACAATGAAGCTCAGCTCACTCCGAGCTCATGGCATTCACTTAACTTGTCTAATCTGTACAATGAAGCTCAGCTCACTCCGAGCTCGGGGCATTCACTTAACTTGTCTAATCTGTACAATGACGCTCAGCTCACTCCGAGGTCAGGGCATTCACTTAACTTGTCTAATCTGTACAATGAAGTTAGCTCACTCCGAGCTCATGGCATTCACTTAACTTGTCTAATCTGTACAATGAAGCTCAGCTCACTCCGAGCTCAGGGCATTCACTTAACTTGTCTAATCTGTACAATGAAGCTCAGCTCACTCCGAGCTCAGGGCATTCACTTAACTTGTCTAATCTGTACAATGAAGCTCAGCTCACTCCGAGCTCATGGCATTCACTTAACTTGTCTAATCTGTACAATGAAGCTCAGCTCACTCCGAGCTCGGGGCATTCACTTAACTTGTCTAATCTGTACAATGACGCTCAGCTCACTCCGAGCTCAGGGATTCACTAACTTGTATAATCTGTACAATGAAGCTCAGCTCACTCCGAGCTCGGGGATTCGCTAACTTGCCTAATCTGTACAATGAAGCTCAGCTCACTCCGAGCTCGGGGTATTCGCTTAACTTGTCTAATCTGTACAATGAAGCTCAGCTCACTCCGAGCTCATGGCATTCAGTTAACTTGTCTAATCGGTACAATGAAGCTCAGCTCACTCCGAGCTCATGGCATTCACTTAACTTGTCTAATCGGTACAATGAAGCTCAGCTCACTCCGAGCTCAGGGCATTCACTTAACTTGTCTAATCTGTACAATGAAGCTCAGCTCACTCCGAGCTCAGGGCATTCACTTAACTTGTCTAATCTGTACAATGAAGCTCAGCTCACTCCGAGCTCATGGCATTCACTTAACTTGTCTAATCTGTACAATGAAGCTCAGCTCACTCCGAGCTCGGGGCATTCACTTAACTTGTCTAATCTGTACAATGAAGCTCAGCTCACTCCGAGCTCGGGGATTCGCTAACTTGTATAATCTGTACAATGAAGCTCAGCTCACTCCGAGCTCGGGGATTCGCTAACTTGCCTAATCTGTACAATGAAGCTCAGCTCACTCCGAGCTCGGGGTATTCGCTTAACTTGTCTAATCTGTACAATGAAGCTCAGCTCACTCCGAGCTCATGGCATTCAGTTAACTTGTCTAATCGGTACAATGAAGCTCAGCTCACTCCGAGCTCATGGCATTCACTTAACTTGTCTAATCTGTGCAATGAAGCTCAGCTCACTCCGAGCTCAGGGCATTCACTTAACTTGTCTAATCGGTACAATGAAGCTCAGCTCACTCCGAGCTCATGGCATTCAGTTAACTTGTCTAATCTGTACAATGAAGCTCAGCTCACTCCAAGCTCAGGGCATTCAGTTAACTTGTCTAATCTGTACAATGAAGCTCAGCTCACTCCAAGCTCATGGCATTCACTTAACTTGCCTAATCTGTACAATGAAGCTCAGCTCACTCCAAGCTCAGGGCATTCACTTAACTTCTCTAATCTGTTTGGACACGTTGGACTTGCAGTGCTGTCGCGGAACGTGAGTTAGGAATTGAGGAACTTGTCTAATCTGTACAATGAAGCTCAGCTCACTCCAAGCTCAGGGCATTCACTTAACTTCTCTAATCTGTTTGGACACGTTGGACTTGCAGTGCTGTCGCGGAACGTGAGTTAGGAATTGAGACGCCATTTCCAATTCCGGAAATTCGGTTTTGTTTTAAAAAGTACGGGAAGGTGGGGCATCTCCGCACACCTAATGCATCATAATTAATTAACTGTTTATGCCAGAATGATACGTTTTCGCCTCGTTGATCTGTATATTTAGTAGTTTACTACTACCAAGTATAACCTTCAACTCCACTAAGAAAAACGTATGTTATCAATATGTATCGAACAATGCGAACATACATCGCATTTTTTCAGACCTTTGCTATAGTGCTGAATACGAACCGCAATGGTAAATGTCAGGCTGCAGAACATCATATAGCGTCTTAGGTATATCCATAAGTATTGTTGGGGGTCAAGTGCACCTATGTAAATAATATAAACATAACAAGCTGTAGTTTATATAATACAACGGCCTAAATTTGGTGAAATGGTCTGTCTCAACTGCTGCGCATTCTGAAAGCTATACGACGAGGAAAACCAAGACACTGAATAAAAACATTAGAATTATTTTACACACCAAGACACAAAAACTCAACCTACATAAACTGTCATGTTATTTTACATTTTGGTGGGTGGGAGCAACTTAATACATTTCCAGTGTACCATTTTTCAGACAAATTCCACGTTTTATGGCTATGTTTTCTGTGTATAACGAGCATCAACGTTAACAACGCATTTTGGGTATCAAATCACAATTATTGGGTAATTAAGGGTATGTTTTTTTGACATCTCAAAACGCGTTTTTACGCTAATCAGGGTACACACTGAGAGGTCCCACTGATCTGTGAATCAAATGTTAGTGAATATTAATCTATATCATGGAACATTGCATATTTTATATGTTCAATGCACCCAACTTGAAAAGGGCATCTTTCTGACAGAAGTCTAAAATGTGGTTTGAGGAATTCAGTAGAGAAATTCTCAAGGACCTGTCACACCCCTTCATAAATATTGAAACATGGGTTAGCAGCTAAGCGATAGCTGAGGAGTATCCACACAGACATAAGTCATACTATATCACATAATCACTAATGCACCCGTAAATAAATGGGAAAACCAAATAAAAATATATGTATTCTAATAACATCTACATCATGCCATCACGATATGTAAATTAACTTACTGCACTGAGGCATATCCACACACGACTGAGGCATACCTATGCCCCAAAAGACCGGCTGGGGAAGATTGTCAATTTTCCTGTACATGCAGTCTTATGGTGAAATTTATTTGTGCAACGACAACACTAACGACACATTCCAAAAATGGATAAACACATGAATATGCATATCTTATTGAGTGTGATTTACGTATAAATGTATATTTATAAAATAACATGATATTCTGCAAAAACAGCATTTTAGTTTATAATTTCTTACCGACAAAGGAGTTCAATTCGCGTGTTAAAATGTGTGTTGTCCAAGTTAGATGCTATCGTAGAACAGTTTTTAAACCAAATACTATGCGGTTTGGTCAATAATGAGGTGCACGGACAGGCCTCAGTGTGCGGACATGCCCCACCTTCCCCTAAATGTAATGGGTGAAAATGTAATTGGTATTTTCAATTACTTTTCCATTATATCATGTAACTTTTTAACTCAAATTATTCGCTACAGATAATCAGTCTTATTACAATCCACTGTATGTATGTATGTATGTACGTTATGTTACTCCTAGACATTGCATCTCGGGAGTCAAATGTTTACTGGTTCATCTACGACCCCATGATTGGGTCGTCAGTTTTTTTTTTAAATTCCCCCGCCATTACCCTTTCTACGAACAATCAAATTACCCTATGTAGTTGTTACGTACAACTATCCACAACGCTATGCGAACAGTTACGTACAATTGTTGACGTCTTTTTTTCGATTGTCCAAAGTTACATCATGCGAGGCAAGGTGTCTATAAGAAGCCATCAAGATATTGACTGGCAGCATGAAGTACCAAGGCACTGATGGATATTTCTGTGATAATGTCGTGTACCCTGACACTTTACAGTCAGGTATGAACTACCAAGTTATCTCGTCTGGAGGATGGGCATTTTTACTAGTAAAATATATCATATTATATAGATACATGTGTATATCACATTTGTCATTATGTACCACAATATGCAGAAATTAAACAAAGCTGCCCTTAAATAAATGTTATTTTTTGGCGTTGAGTCTATGGTTGCTCTGTTAACATACTTTTATTTTGATATGGAATTGATAATTGGAATTGGTATTTTTGGATTAGTATGAATTGGTATTTATATATAATTGGTGTGGAATTGATAGGATGTAATTGACCCAAGTGTTGTGCTTTCCATTGTCAAAATGAACAAATTGTTCCATACCACTAACAGGGCAAGTTAAAGACACACAAGAACAGGACATCAAGTGTTAAACCCATCTGCCACACAACGATTCGCAAAGAGAGAACAGAACTGCACAAAGCAAAATGACAAAACAATGCTTTTCAACATAACGATATATTTTCTTTGCTGCTGTGCTATGATACAAGCATGTGTACACTGACATTTTGAACAGCTGGTGACAAAAAACAAGCTTCAAAATGACCGGCAGTTTTTCACCACGTCTACAATTAAAATGATTTATGATGAAACATTGTCATAGGCGGTGATTTTGTGACAATTACCAAACGGTCTCATGCCTGAGGCTGACATTTCAAGTATGATGCTGCGTGTGTGAGTGAATGTTCAACACGTGGATACTGTCCTATCTGGGCTGAGAGCCAGGGGGTCCTGCCGTCAGGGGTGGCATCCCTCCCATCATTCCTGGGGCGCCCATTCCACCACCAGCTACAGCGGCGTTTGGTCCAAGCAGGATCTGCAACGTAAAGTAGAAGTTTAATGCTTTCTGTGTGCGTGTGTGGAAATGTGTGCACGAGCACACTTGTAAAGGCCCGTTCACGCGGATGATTAGTTGCGCGACACTGTGTCACCAACCAATTAGACAACAATGCACTGCTGTAAACACCCTCAAGAGACCATTAGTGAGAACAATTTGTGGCTGCAATTGTTTCGTCGGAATTGCGACTGGTTTGAAGCAGTGGCCAATCAGCAATCACCTTGACCGAGTGCAGGTGTACCCATCGTGACCTTTAATCAGCGATCACCTTGACCGAGTGCAGGTGTACCCATCGTGACATTTAATCAAAACTCCAAGTGATGATTAACGCCAATCTATGGGTCGGACATGTAGTGTGAATATGCGTGTGAATGCACACATAATTTAGCTGTGCTTTGATATGCGACATGCTACTAATGGAAACAGTAGGACAAATCAGTATACCACTTGCAAGCGTGTTCAACTTGTCATTAAAAGAGGAGTGGTTCCTTTTGAATGGAAAGAAGCAAACATTATACCATTATTTAAAAAGGGTTAAAAAAATAAGTAAGAGAATTACAGACAAGTGAGTTTAACGTCAGTGATTTGTAAATTATTAGAGAGGTTAATTAAAGACCATATGGTGGACTTCCTTGTTAGGCATAAATTATTAAATTCATCTCAACATGGATTCCTAAAAGCGAGGTCATGCTTAACAAATATGCAATGTTTTTTGGAAGAAATCACTAAGTGGATAGACGAGGCATCCCCAGTTGATATTATCTACTTAGATTTTTAGAAAGCTTTTGACAAAATGCCACATCAAAGATTACTACTTAAATTAAAAGCCCATGGTATTGGGGATAGCATAATTGACTGGATAGAACAATGGCTGACTGACAGAAGACAATGTGTTGTTGTAGATGCAGAAGTTTAAAACTGGAAATCAGTTTTGAGTGGGGTACCACAAGGATCAATTTAGGACCTTTATATATTCTTAATATATATATATATATAATGTAATATATATATATATATATATATCAATGACTTAGACGACTATATAACAAGTAACGCACTGAAATGTGCGGATGACACAAAAGCGTTTAGAAAGGTTAACACTGATGGTGATAAACAACATTTACAAAACGATCTAGACAGATTAGTGAAATGGTCTGAGAAATGGCAGATGTTATTCAATGTTATTCAATTTTGGGAAATGTAAATGCCTACATACAGGACATGGGAACTTGGATGTAAACTATAAAATGGGAGATACTGTTCTGGGTACTACTGTAAAAAAGGACTTAGGAGTTACAATAAGCGCTGATATGAAAGTTTCAGAGCAGTGTGGTATTGCAGCTTCAAAGTGTAATCAAATTCTTGGGTTGATTAGGAAAAATATAACATAAAAAAAAAAAGGTAATTATACGTATATATAAAGCAATACTCTTGAGTGTTGAATAAGCGTCCCTATATGCGTATTTATTTTATGAACACCTTACTTGGCACTATACTATTATTAAATTTAAACATTTGTGCCAGCCTATATTCTCAGATAATTGTGGTAAATTATGCAGGGTATCATTTTTAGGAGAGCAATCACTCTCAGTCCCTATTGCTAGCGCTAATCAATCATCCATGGTGTGGTTTACTGCTCATGCTAAAAATCACTTGCATGTGGCTCCTCTGACGGCTAAGTTTTCATCCTTTAGAACGACAGTCTTGAATTTAGCGGGATGCCGTGCTTCTGAGGATCCTAGATTTTGATCCCGAAGCATTAGACCATTAGATTTTCATGAATTCGTAGTTCTCGGGAGCTTGACATGGTATATTATTAGTTAAAACGCCATTATCAATAATATCATCGTGTAAACCGACCATAAATGGCCACCGTGTGCAGCACCTCAAACCGGTTGTAACCGGCTGGCGGCGGTTTCCACTGAAACAGGCTTGCATTTTCAATTCAATAAAACTTTAATGTCCATTTAAAAAAGGAAAATTACCCGGTTTTTCGCAGGTACAAAATGTGGTTACTATATAAGCAGTGACACGTGTACGCATAAAGTTCATGCATTTCAGCAGAAAAAACCCAAAATACCCAGTGATCCACGTAGTTTTCTAGGGACACCTTGCCCTTGGCTTTACATTGAGTAAAAATTGCTTCTTGTTAAATCTTCACAGTTAATCGCTCGTGTAAATGGGCCTTAAGGCTTGGAATTTACCTGAAGTAGTCATCAACAGAAGTATTTAAAGCTACATTTCTACAGTAGTCTGCCCTCTTCCCCTCCAAAATGGATAGCCTCCCCTAACCACAAAGAAAAAGAGGACAAATACTGCTTTGCCAACTGACACAGTTATGCTGCGCAGAGTATTTATGCTCAGCCACTGACATATATGCACAGCCACTTTATGCCAGCACACTTGTGCATGAAGAATGTCGGCCAGTCTCATTAACAATAACAATAATAACAATACATACAGTCAACTGACTAATATATGAGATGACATGACTGGAAAACTAACTGTCCCTTTTCAGGAGATGGTAGCACCATAAAAAAACTAAATTGTTTTGGAAGATGTAATTGGTTTACTAGAGTGCTCATGACATACATACTAGAAATATGCACACTTAATATGGTCATACTGCTTAAGTATCTTTACATAATTATATTATTATTAATAACTATTAATCTGCAGACTAAAACACCATCCTCGATTGGTTTAGCCTATCATGAATCAGGTTAATAGATGTTCTACTTTGTAGTGTGTCAATAGTAATATGCGCAGTCGGTTTAATAAGAGTACATACTTTTGTTAAAAATCATCCACAGAATGGACTTTGATCGTTATACCGGATATCTAGCAAAAGCATGAATAGCCTCTTGCCATAGTATAGCATTACAATTTTTTGGCAAATTTTTTTATAATTTAATAGTTTGTCCGACGATTTCACCAAAACTAAATAAGAAAACAGTACAAATGAGCTAGCTTTTGATAATGGATAGGTTCAATCTTTCACGAAGAGTCTGAAACGAGATTAGTGAAAAAATTTAATTGAGGAGGGACCTTAAATAGGAATCATCAGCGTTATATTTCACACAAACCTGTCTCTGTTGTTGTACTTGCTGCTCCTCCATTTGAGCGCGCTCTGTCTCAAACATGACGGGGAATGCAAGGATGGCTGCGGAGCTGGCAATCACCCACACGCCGACGCGGCCGACCTGATACAGCCACTTTGCGCTTGTACCAGAGAAACTGACGAGACCGGACGTTGCATTGCGTACTGACTCGGGAAACATTTCGGTCAGGCCCCATAACCGCTCACCTAGTGTCTCATCGATATCCTATAACCAATTAGAGAAAGCAGATTAAGTATGTTTATCACTACCTAGAATTTGTTTTGTGTGAATTAGGGTTGGCGAACGTAAACACACAATCATAACGTAAACTCACATATCACAATCGTTCTGCCAATGGTCTCATTCAATGTCCACAAGCTTTCTAGTTATTGATATCTTGGTAGATGGTAAAATGTGTTTTTTAAGATGTGATTAAATTGTAATTAGAAATGAAACGCCAATTACAGAATTTGGAATTAGTGTTTGCTTTTTAGAGTAACTGGAATTGGTGGAAATGTAATTCGTATAATTACTTTTCACTTACATCAATGAATGTGACTTTTTTACTAAAATTATTCACTACAAAGAATCAATACAATATAATATGTTGCATACATATCATATTTGTTTTCCATTATGTACTATATTATGCACAAATTAGCGTCCATTGTGTTTTGTGTTTCACTATTTTTGGTGGAACGTGTCTGACATAATAATTTATTACTTAAATCCAACATTTAAATAATATGGTCAAACTTCATCACATCAGACATTATGTTGTAGATACGTGACTGTTTGGCGACCAATTCAATTGCTGCAACAACAGTTTTCCATTTCTTCCAAGTTCTGTCTGCGACTTTGTCTTGGCTTCAGTACGACCGGTAGCATTTGCTTGTCATTTCCAAAATAACGACATGCTATAATTTATGTAAGTCAGTGTTGAACATTTATTTAACTCGAATCAAAACGTATCGAGAAAGGCGCGGGGTACCTCGTCGAAGTCATCGTCGTCTTGGTCTTGGAGATTTGGCTTCAGCAAGGACACGGCCCCGGGACCGGTGCCCTCTGTGCTTTCTGTTGGAGGAGGGCTTGATGCACCAGTTGCACTGGGTTCTCCCATCGCACCTAGAATGTCCTCTGCCGACATGGCAATAAGTGAGAGTTGTAAGCGTTAAGATTATTTATAAATTTTTTGGACATCAAACTATCGACGCCCAACACATGTACCGGAAGTGGTGGTAGGGGACTACGCAGAGAACGCGAACCTGGCACGGAACATACGAATACGTTCTGCGTCAGTTGGTAGCTTGATGCACAATATAAGGCTCCGTGTGGTGGCGCCACCGTTTATCGTTCTGACTACCGTCTGCGTCTTGCGGCATCGGTGCACGTTCCATTGTAGCAGAACCCGGCTGTTCCCAGAATCTAACCAAACGTACGACAAGCGCATCACCAGTTTTTAACAAGATTTAACAAGATTGCCATCCCAAACAACAAGTTCCAGATGGCAAGTGGACAAGGGAGCCATTGGCTTTTCGAGACTCCAACCATTTTCTCATCTATGTGTAGCCCGCCCTTATCAAATATCTATCAATTCTATTTTTAAACATATTCACACTACTAGCATTAACAAAATCATTTGGCTGTTTGTTCCATTCATTTATCACCCTATGTGAGAAAGTGTACTTTCTCATGTCCAACCTACACTGCTCCTTAACTAATGCTGCTTTGTGTCCTCTGGTTCAACTGCCTTCTTTAAGAGAAGAACATATATTCTTATCAACATCCTCATAACCGTTCACTATTTTAAACACTTTTATTTGGTCTCATCTTAGTCTCCTGGTCTTTAGTGTTGTCAAACCACAATGTAATAAGCGATTTTCGTAGCTAAGGTCTTTCAATTCTGGGTTATGTAACTATGGATGTAAGCGTGCAATATGATTGATGGCCCATTACCTATCACACTATACACGTAACATGATCACCATCGTGAAATGAAGCTACTACTTATTTATTCACTTATTTACTTACTACTAGTCACCATGATGTTACTCCTTGTAATTATACCACATTAGTCGCCTTATGCTTGGCCATCTGTATACTGATGTAGATTCCTGTAAGAGTCAGCTAATGCATTACTGCTGTCCACACACTTTTCTGATTTCGTATATGACGCCTCCATGTAAAATGTTGCTTCCTTTAATCACACTCAAAGTATAGCATAGTCATTGCGACTTTGGTTGAAATATTGGACAATTATTATATAATAACTTATTTCCAAGATATGAGGCATCAAGAAAATATTGATATTTGACAATATTCTAACTCTTTCAGCACATATACATATCACATGTCAGTGCCACATGTTTCTGCTTAATAGGTAAAATCGAAATGGGAAGTTAATTAGGGATGATCATTGACTTGGGCATAGTTTAGTAACAGTATAAGTAGATGTGTTATAAGAATTGGTGGACTATAAATCAAATGTATCAAATTTGTAATTTCTTGACATGATGAAGTTGTAACAACAAAAAGCAGTACTTCAATTTAATTGCCTGAATTACATAATATTATACGTGTTCTTACATAATCCCTCTCTGCAAAAGACGAACCGCAGAATGTGGATTTCAGTTGGTTAATGTAAAATTACTATTTTGAAATACAAATGTATAGTTTATGTTTTTATAGGTCACTTGATATCTATAAAATATAATATTTAATTAGATAAATCGACATACTCTCCCATTTAATATCAGAAACGAACGAAATATCGTTAATATTGAGACTGTAATTGCGGATCACGTGACTATGCGCTGCGCTGAAAATGGCGGCGAATTTGCAAGCTCAGCTTGCAACTTTGCACGAATGCCTAAACCAAGAAGCCCATATTGGGCCACAAAACGCCCATGACATCGTTGGCAACCTAGGCCTCCTGTGTCTCCAGGATGTGTCTGATAAGGAAATCGGTATATCACACTGCGATCCTTTTTGAATGCTTATAAATAACCGGGCAGCTGAAGGCTCTAATCCTCTACCACTACGTTTACGGTCTACGGCTCTAGCCTCTACTCTAGTGCCGCCCGTGGCTCTTTCTTTCTTTATAATAATGTAGATGCCCCGCTGAGTTTCGAGGAATAAACCTTGAACGGGGAATAATGTACGGAGCGAGCATTTTTCCAGTGATTTAAAAGGCAGCGGTATAAAAGTTACGCTAAAATTTTAAAATGAAGTAAGACAGCTGAAACATCCACAACAACCGATGGCGATGGCGATGGCGATGCATGCTGCAAAAAAATAGGGTTCCTGCCACACCACTCACAGTCACAGACTCTTCTCTGTCCTGGTTGTTCACTATAGTTCTGACCTGTGTTCATTCATATTTATACCTATATATATATATATATATATATATATATATATATATATATATATATATATATATATATATATATATATATATATATATATATATATATATATATATACATATATATAATATTCCTATGCTATTGTGAGGGGGTGTGGCAGGGGTCCCAACCTCCCTCTACAGTGGTAAAAGATACGGTTCATGTAACAAGAAATCAAAAAGCATGTGCAGAATGACTGCCATACTTTTAGACTAACATAAAGGCGTAAAAATAACTAGATATTTCACATTTCATGAGAGCTGCTTGCAAAATGTGTTGAAGTGCTGCTGGCTTTTGCAAGTTACTAGCGGCACTCTCTCGGGGAGCAAATAGAGGTCTCACACAGGCAAGAACACGTCAAGACAGGCGCGAGCTATTTATCCCTGCAGTGGCTGGTCGGGAGATGTTGGGAGTTCCATTCATCAACCACCCTTGATGCTGCCACAATGACATGGTTTTCTGTTAGGGTTTGCTCCCTTAGCCTTCGGTTCTGTCGAGAACCTGTATCACAAGGCAGTGATTTTCAACTCTGCAATGCAGGGGCGTCAAACTCCCTGAGGTATTGTAGTACCAGAGGTACTGTAATACTTGCATACATATCGTATGTAATAACAGTGACATTGAGGTGGGCTCGGATTCTAGGAAAGTGCCGATATGGGTAATATCTGGATATGAGCTGTCTTGTCTCAGCTTTGGGCCTTTGTTTGGGCTTGGCCATTGTGTAAATACACAATTTCTTCATCTTCCCCTTGTGGGATGGGGTGCAAGTCACTTGATTGCTTCTTCTATTTTCATTGTTAATGTTGTCCATTTCCCTCTGTCTTCTGCGGTGGTCTTCCACTCTTGGCTGTTCGTACCTGCCCTTTCCAGATCTCGTTTGACACAGTCTTTCCATCCCAACTTTGGTCTTCCTCTTCTTCTGCCACCCTTCTGCTTTCCATGCTCTTTTTGACAGTCTGTCTTCACCCATTCTTTGCATGTGTTCTGCCCACAAAATACACAACTATATAAGTTTTAATCTTACGCCTGCTCAAAGCAATTTGCAAGCTACCCGATCTTGTGATCAATATAAATTTCTTCCAAGCAAAGTATGTACTCTTATGAAATCGACTGCACACTATTTTATATAGCGTAAAATATTTGTAATTTATCGTTTCTTTCGGATTTTTTAACACACTATTTTCTACAAATTTATATAAAGTGCCTGAGGTAATTTTATTTAGTCAGTTGGGCACAATAAATTTCTTGTATTAGTAATGTTGAGCTTCAACATGTTCAAAGTACTGACACTTGAAAGATTTTAGCAGGTATTTAACAAGATTTAGCAAGATTAGTTAAAAGGATTATTGAAGAAAGGGCTAACAAGGTTTTGCTGTATATGTTTTCCTAAAATAAACGTTAAATAGATTTAGAAACAAAAATGTAGAATTATCACAGATAATAGGAAATTCCTTGTAACACAGTTTCTGGGCTTTAAGAAACAAAACAAAATCGATTTTTGATGCATATTATCATAGATACCTACCATTATGATTATTAGATGTTGTAGGAATAATTTTTGATGTTGTAGGGAAGTATTCTCTGTTGACCTGTATCTGGTTTCAGATTTCTGCTGCTCTGTGCTATTTCACAAGGACACTGGAGTTGTTGCATTTCTCAGAAAGACAGTCTCGAAAGAAGAGGTGAAATCACGAAGACATCATCCATTGAATGCCAATGAAGATTTCTAAATCCTTGATGTTTACCCTAAATATTAAGAATAACCTCTTTTGAAACGTCATGAAATGTAATTGCAAATTAATTTTACGACCATGCACGTAACGAGTGCTGCAAACTGTCAACTTCCATTTCAGGCATATGTTTGCATAATGGCCTTTCATTAGGGGTAAAATCAAAATGTTGCAATGTAGGTGTCGTTTTTGATGGCGAGTAATATGTGCAGTGTGCAGGGTTGAAAAAAATCATGATTTAAAAAAAATCGGATTTTTTTTATTTATTTGATTTTTTGGAAATCTGGTATACACAATGTCATAAAATAAAATATTTGACTATCAGGCTATCTGGTGTCAATACAGCTACACAAAATCGTAAATCAATGATTATTTTGGAGCGATTTAAATCATGATTTAAATCAATGATTTAAATCAAACAATCCTGGTGGTGTGTTTACGCCATTAGATAAAGATGACCTGAAAAAAGGCTAGTTTCACCTCCATCTAGCAAGTTGTTGTCTCTCATGGGGCTGTGTGTCTCTCGCGTCTGTTTCAGTTCCAGGCGGCAAAAGCTGGTCTTCTGGAACTGTTGTGTGCATTTATCACAAACCATCAAAGAAAAGCTATTCCATATGCAATCGATATAAAGGTATTGCACATTCGTAACCCTTTTTATCCTGAACAGTTCATCAGATTTGCTACTCTTGTTCCTGATACAATCTGGGAAGCAAGGTATATTTATAAAATCCTGCACCTATGTTACATAAATTTATATCTTTGTAACTAAATGAAATGGTTTAGACATGTATCATATACTAAAAGAAACCTAAGGTACAAGCCTATCGGAATGTATAATTTAAATCACCTTAACTTACCTGATAAAGACATTTTTTAATGTTTGAAATAAAAATAGAATTGCACTAACATAACATCCTCTTACACTTCAACATGCTTTAAATAATTTTCTGTTAGGTTAACATGTAAAATGTGAGTACAGAAGTTCAAGACAAATAAAATAGATACATCTTTCAACAAACACAATCTCTAAGACAATTATGAAAGGAACTATGGCACTTATAACAAACATATTAGTTCAAAAACCATAATGCGTCGTCAATTTGAAATTGTTCACATCATCATCATCACCACCAAATAGGCTGACTGGCATTGGTCTTCCAGACATTGATCTCACACATGGCAAAGTCGATATGCTCTCACACAATTCCATGCTTACCAATAAACTCCATTTTTATACTATAAGACCATTTATAAAATTTCTAAATTTTTCCTGTCATCACCGCCAAATAGATTGGCACTGAACTTCCAGAAGTTAATCTGACATACAGCAAAGCCAATCCACTTTCACATATTTCACCATCTAAATCATTGATAAACTCCACTTTTCATGCATTCACATTTTAAAATGCGCACTAGTGATGCGTTTGAAAACTTGAAGAATATGTATTGAAATTTCATTAAAATGACAAGATAAACGAACTCTTCCTGGCTGCTGCCATTACAGGAAGCTAGCTATGCCTGATGGCTGTGCCTTGGTGTATCACGTGACCAGCATAAAATGGATGTATAAATATATATATATGGACTTTTTGTGTGAAAATAAACATCTATTATACAGAATAATATATGGTTTTCTTTATAACATAAACACTATCATGTGTCTGAGGTGAGTTTTTTAGCAAGTCATACAAATTCGTGTGAAGTCAAATATCCATTAACCCTTTTTATCCGGACTATGCACCGGTGCATAGTTGCTCTACTTTCTGGAATATGCACCAGTGTGAGTAGTTCAGCGTAGTCACCTGCTGTCATATTCATCTGTTGTGATTTTCCATTTTATGCTGGTCACATGATATACCACAGCATAGCCACCAGGCATAGCTAGCTTCCTGTAATGGCAGCAGCTAGGAATAGTTCATTTATATTGTAATTTTAATGAAATTTCAATGCGTTTTCTTCAAGTTTTCAAACGCGCCTCTAGTGCACATTTTAAAATGTCCGACACCGACAGATATATATACACACACATAAAATACAAATAAAAAAATATATAAATATTCATGTCGTGCAGTAGAAGTACATGTAAAAAAAATAAAAAAACATGTATGTTGTGTGATTTGAGTTGTTGGTATTTTTTGTAGGATGCATGTTTGTCATTGCTTACACGAGACAAGTATTCCAAAGTGAAACTTGCTGTTGTTCCTTTGTTGATTGAGGTAAGTGATGAAACGCTTGGACACATTTTACAATACAAGATTGATGTACATAAATTGATAAAATGCTAATTAATGTAATCTTGTCTGTAGTGAGATATTTACAACATAATCAAGTATCGCATTTTTTTACACAAGAAAAATCAGCAGTTGAATTTATATATATATATAAATCAGTCTAAAATGTAATTTTTTTAAAGTCTGGTTCCCCAATTATTTGACCAGATAGGAAAACGTGAGGCCAGAACATTTGGGTGTGAAATACAATGTATTCTGTTAAATATCCGCCAGAGTGCGCCACTAGAATATGTTGAAATATTGGATATTTTGGGCTGGGTTTGGCTGCATTGAAGCGTCAATCCAGTTGTGACCGACTTGAAGACTAAAGGGTTCCGATACATACCATATTTGACCTAATAAGCATCATAGGCATAAATAGAACACCCGCTAGTAAAACAAAACCGCTAAGCCCTTATCAGTTGACACTTGATAAAGTGATGCTGGCATGGACCAGTGACATTCATACTGATGCAAGGGCAAGAACCCACTGGAGGCCCAGTGTTTTTTAACAAGATTTTAACAAGATTTAACAAGATTGCCATCTCGAACAACAAGTTCCAGATGGCAAGTGGACAAGGAAGCCATTGGCTTATCGAGAGTCCAACAATTTTCTCATCTAAGTGTAGCCCGCCCTTATCAGATATCTGTCAATTCTATTTTTAAACATATTCACACTACTAGCATTAACACAATCATTTGGCAGTTTGTTCCATTCATTTATCACCCTCTGTGAGAAAGAGTACTTTCTCATGTCCAACCTACACTGCTTAACTAATGCTGCTTTGTGTCCTCTGGTTCTACTGCCTTCTTTAAGTTTGAAGAACACATTCCTATCAACATCTTCATAACCGTTCACTATTTTAAACACTTCTATTTGGTCTCCTCTTAGTCTCCTGGTCTCTAGTGTTGTCAAACCACATTGTAATAAGCGACTTTTGTAACTAAGGTCTCTTAATTCTGGAATAATCTTAGTTGCTCTTCGTTGTATTCTTTCTAGCTTATCTATGTCTTTTTTACGATATGGCCTCCATGCTTGAATACAATATTCCAAATGTGGTCTAACTATTGCTTTGTACAGGGGTACAATTAGCTGTTTCTCCATATACGTGATAGTTCTCCTAATTAGCCCTAGAATTTGATTTCCTTTCGAAGCAGCAATCACACATTGCTCTGAAACTTTCATGTTAGCATTAAATGTTACTCCTAAATCCTTTTCTTGTGTGGTTCTACCTAGTACAGCATCCCCCATTTTATATTCCTCGTCCATATTTCCATGTCCTATGTGTATACATTTACACTTCCCAAAATTGAATAACATTTGCCATTTTTCTGACCATTTAACTAATTTCTCCAGATCATCCTGTAAACTTTGGTTATCTGTATCATTAGTAACCTTTCTGAATACTTTTGTGTCATCTGCAAATTTGAGTTTTATACTGTACAGCACCCAGTCTTCATCATATATCTATAGATATTCAGTACTAATAAGAGATTAGTACTACATAGCTATATATACCTAATACCTTATTACGTGCACGATCTATCCATGCACCTTGTATATCAAATATCATAACATATTAACTATAACAGTAGCACTAATATACATGATCGAAACTGAACTTTCTGAAGTGCTCCATACAGGTATTAGGTAATGACTGCAAATGGTCAAAATCTCATTAAGCCCTATTGGACATTCTTCTCTAAGGTCCCAAAAATATTCTTTTCCCATCTTCCAACACATTCCCCAGCAGCTCCATCACAGCCATTTCCTCCTGCAGATCAAGATCTTTCTCGAATGTTATCTGGCCAACTTGCAGCCACGTAAAGAAATGTGCTCTCTCATTTAAGCTATCAATTGTTTTAGTAGGCAACCTTTCACATGGTTTGTCAAACAAATGCATAGAATGAATGTGAATGTTGCAATGTGTACATAGTTACGTGATAGTGGTTCATACAATGAAGAAAAGGCAAACGACGATCAAAAAGGGGAGAGCCTTATTAAATGCTTAATAAAGAAAAAAACCTTATTAATGAGCTGACATCTAGTGGAGTTTTAAAAATGAGTTACAAATATGCATACACGCACACACACATTATTTATAAAACTGAATCCTACCCCTATAACATTTTATGTTGCACCCAATCAATGTGACTACTGGGAAACACTTAATGTATGCTCCCCCAAGAAAAACGAATGTATCTGTAATATATTGATATTTCAGAAGATTTTCGAAACTGTTCCATTCATTCACATATACACTAACACAGCACAAACATTTGCGACATAAATTACCTGAAAATAACAAGATGTTAGATCCTGTCTTCTGTCGATTCGTACAGCTGTAAGCCACACAGGAAATAACCATATTCGTTGTCCCACAACTTTCTCCAGCAAGCCTCCAAAATGTTTGTCTTGGAGAGTTTAACACTAATGCACAATGCTCACTCCAATATGAACAACCCAACTGCCCACACTTATAACACAACTGCTGGGAATGCCCTCACCCAAATTAGTAATCAGTCTGGTGGCCATGCCCCATTAAGAACAAATGACATTGACAAATCTTCAAGTTAATTGGTTCCTGGTGTCATCATCACTGGCTACTAGCCTGAGAAGTTTATACTTCTCTGGTAGCCACCTCATCTTCATTGCTTTTGTTTGCCTTATATTGTACATGATGATGGTGAGTAGGAAATAAATTAACTTACTCACTTACTCACTTACTTACTTATATATGTTAGACAACTATTTGTAACATGCTATGTTCACACTATAAACAGTACTACCCTATGTGTCATGCAGTGGATGCAACTGTTTCTGCTGTGCAATGCCGGCCAGTGGTCCACGATCGCTTCACTGCAGTGAGCTGGCGTGTCGCTCGTCGCTCTTGTTTATAGGGGGGTGATTAATGATGTAACTCTATGATAAGCATACAGTGCGCTTTAAATGGAAAAATGTCGAGGAATCTGTTATTACAAGCGTACACCAAAACTTGTTTCTCTAGACAATAAGGTAATTACTTAACACTAGTGGTGTCATTTGGTGACTAGTGTAGAACAACTGGAAAGTGGTGCCAACTGTTTAACAGCAGATGGCGACACTTCAGTTGTTCCACCCTAGTCAAATTACAATAATTATGGATCATGCTGATTAAAAAGAGGGTTACGCTAATTAGGGCACGTACGCTTAATAGGTCGAATACGGTACATACAAACAATAAATATGTAGGCCTAAACAAGTGTTTGATTCTCTGTGTTGTGCTAACCATTCCACATCAATTAAC
Source organism: Lamellibrachia satsuma (assembly GCA_033239005.1). Classification (NCBI taxonomy): domain Eukaryota; kingdom Metazoa; phylum Annelida; class Polychaeta; order Sabellida; family Siboglinidae; genus Lamellibrachia; species Lamellibrachia satsuma. The sequence goes on from BSQZ01000026.1 coordinate 516,883, forward strand.
AGTTGATTCATCAGACATCTGGATCAAATGTCACATCAGAATTGGAAGTCGAGAAGATGGTTGAAAAGATCTTCATGGAGCTAACAAAGCCAGTGAGCGTGCACTCGGCAACAGGTATGTTGGTTGGGACAAAATGCATTTGCTTAAAGGTGCCTCCTCAATTTTTTTCGCTCGTCTCATTTCAAATCGATTTCGTGAAAAATCAAACCTACCTAGTATCCACTACAATGTGATAGCTCGTTTGTGCAACTTTTGTTTGTAGTTTGTGTGAAATCATCAGACAAACTATTAAATTATTTGATGTTTGGTCAAGCGTGAAGTGAAGTGAAGCCCGTGGCGAAATTTTGTAACTTTGTTAAGTGATCAGCAAGAGGATGGAAGTTTTGACCCTGCCTTGACCTATTTTATTCAGTCAACTGCAGCTATTACTTAAACTATTCACACAGGACATATTTGGACAACAACAAACCGGATTCGTGATAGGCTAAATCGGTTGATGATGGAGTTTTAACAGAATATGCCCTTTCACAAAAATCTGTAGAGACTTGCAAAAGGGATCAATATTCTAGATCACTAACAGTTATTTAATCAGCTGAGTGCAAACAGAAAAGTAGTTTTTATTAAAATTTATGATTATCGAATCATAAAAACAGGTTTTGCAGAAAAACACCATTGCACAAAATTGGTATGAATGTTTAGCAAAAAGACGTACTAACAGTTGTTGTGAATAGTTGTGTATATTTTAGCTGTTGAGGCCAAGTTTTAATGAATATGGAGTTCATCTTGAACTTTTTTTATTGTAGCTGCCATTGTCATAATATTCTCTTATGAGAATTGTCTAGTATGTCTACAAAATGCAAGTAATTTCTTGTCAAGAAACTTGCAAAAAAATCAAATCTCAATTATTTGCTCAATGTGACACTGTTGAAATTTACACGTGCTAGATTTATACAACAGGTGTGTAGCTTTATTTGGAAGGATTCCCATGGGCATAGATTTTATAGATGAATGGACGGAAATAGGTGGGTGACATCATGTAGCCGTTATGTTTGTCTTGTATAGATTTATGAGCAAGAAACAATAATATTTCACAGATCGTTAGAGAATTTAATTTCGGTGGTGTAATACTACACAACATTTGTCAAATGTGAGCTTTGATGTTTTCAGTGAAGGCGGAGATTTACCACCTGCTTGGTGTGTTTGCTGAAACCTACCCCTCGGTGATGGTCACCTACTCTGACCGATTGCTCAACGTCTACGTCCGCACCCTGAAAGCAGAGGTACTTCTGGAGGGCTGGGAACATGTAGAGTTGTCAAACTAATACACACGTATAGAATGATACTAGGTTTTGTGCACGAGTTGCTTCAGAATGACGTATTGAGCGAGTTTGTGAGCCAAATACAACATACTGAAGCAACATATTTTTGGTAAGGGTTCATAACTAACTAACATTTCAACACATTTAATGCAATAAAACGGTAATTTATATGTGATACGGTGCGCACTGTTTGAATTATTTCTTTCCGGTTTTTGCGCTGGATGTCACATAATGCGTGTATCACCTCAGACAGTGCATTATCAGTACCAGTTACTTGTGTAACAAATGTAATACTGTGACAGCAGGTCATTCAGTGGAAATCATTTAGCTTACGGACAAATTTTGCAACATTACAGATGACAGCAAAGACGAAGAAGCCAGAGTTCAGTGTCATCGCTGGGTGCCTTCAAGGCTTGAGTTGCCTCTTGGTTCATTTCACACAGTCAGCTGAAGAAGGTGGGTTTGTCACTAAAAAGAATATTTTACCAGTATCGTCAAGCCGGGTTAAATTCACCCTGTTGGTGGGTTAGAAATGGAGACACCCATCTGTAAGTCAACGACAGGTTACACATTTACTCTCAGTATGGGACTTTTTTATTCCACTGGCATGAACACAAGGTAGAAGGCATGTATGGCTTTCTTAGTGTCTCATTCGAAAGTCACATGTCTTCCCATTTGCCACACGCTGGGCGTGTTGCGTTGTACCCAATTTTTATGAAGCAACTGGTTTGGCTGTTGAATTTTTGTTCGGACCCATTGCGTCCTGTTCACGAAGTGAGCACCAAACCATTGAGTCACTACGCCAGTGTCGAGAGGTACTACCTAAAATGTAGTGCCTCGACCAGGGCGCAACAGAATTGCTGATAACAGCTGTAACAAGATCATTCCCTATCCAGCTGCTTAATAAGATCAAATTGCTCTGACCCAAAACGATTCTATTCAGCAGAGTCCAATGTAATATAATCCAAACAATACTGCTGCTTGATTCCCGTCCACTGCTCTTACTTCGTCTTATCTGCAAAGGTCACTTGGCTGTTCATCAGGATGTGTCAGCTGTCACCTTTCTCTTGTTCTGTCATTTAAGGTGCCAAACATGCGTTTGACATCTTCAAATATGCCAGCATGGCCCTTGATACAAACATCAAACACAGTCGCTTTGAGATGCTCAAGTCTGCCCTCCGTCTGTTTGCGAGGCACGCAGGACAGTTCAGTGAATACCTGCTTGATGATCACAAGGTATGTACACACCAGGCATGGGTTAAATGGGTTTCAATTGTTAATTTATTACTTGACTTAACTCAGATTTAATTCATTTTATTGGAAAGGGCTATTTAATTGATTAATTTTACCAGAAGAGATTAAATTGAAGTAAGACAACAGTCATGGTTTTTGGCCAGGTGCTTACTGGTTGCCCAATAAGCATGCCAACCAACAGTATAGTTTAACAAGAATTCCCTGCTTTTAAAACAGATGGTTTGTTTTTGTTAACCCATTAGACCCCACAACGGCCACTGCCGGCCACTCTGTGCAGTCCTGGAACAGCCACCACCGGCCACATACAGGACCCTCTATTAAAAAAAATCCTGGCAAATAACTACTGAACTAAACGCTACAAAATTTTGCCACATCCTAGCGGATACATTTTGCAACAACAACAGCTCGTTACGTGCATGTGTTGCCCTTTCGGAAATCTTGATTTTCATCAGTTTTATTCACGCTATCTCGAAAATTTCTATATTTGTCATGATAAAATATGGTGTAACCTGAAAAATAACCGTCAGAATTTGATGATGTTTTCAGTGGTGCAAAGCTAACACATATAGCTACATTTCCTTCGCTGGGTTGCATAGGGTTATAGCACGGGATCATTGTCAAATGTCAGTCGCAAGGTAGAATAACTTTCAAAGTTTTAACAAAGTTACTATTTTGTCTTAGCAAATTGTGATCAAATGTCAACATTTTATTAATATATCCTATTTCTATGTATACATGCATGTGGAGAAAATACTACTCTTCAAAATAAACACAACTTGTAATTGTCAATATTGAATAGTTTTTTCTACAGATTTTTTAACACGAGGTAAATTCGCTCGAAATTTGCCAGAAATCCTGGGAACAGGGGAGCATGTTTTAATAAAATCCTGGGGCCTAATGGGTTAATGCATTGCATTGCCCCAAAACCGAGACTTGTTTTGCTGTAATTGATAAAATTCCCAATTAACAGTTTAAATTAAAGGCTCATGTAAGAACAGTATAACAGGGTATTCCATTTCATGCACTAGTGTTTTCAACCTTTCACAAATCTCTAAAGGAAATAGTTTGGATAGTAAAGTGGCAAGTGAAACACTAGTGCTACAAAATATATGTAGTGACTATCTGGCAAACTGTAGTCCTGCCAGTTGTGTAGACAATCTGTCATAAGGACTGTTTTTGGATTATTTTTGAATCATGAAAAACATTTTGTTTTTCATTGAATGTTCTAGTTTCTTGGAATGTGATACCCATAAGTTTCTTGAGAATTAATCACATCATTTTGTTTTTGTTTCACTGTTTCCAGAGAAAATAAATCTGATGATGGAGTAATATTTAATTTAACAAGATTTAGGGTAGCTGGGGTGGCTAGCGTCTCAGTTGATTACGACTGGTGAAGGGTTTGTGTCAAAAATTCACTGCCACTTTAGGCTGTCATTCAACTTTTGCTTAATTCATTCACAGTGGTGTAGCAGACATAACTGGTTTATGTTAACCAAAATCTGCTGAAAAGTTATCAGTGACACTGTCATACTTATATGTATGTCATTTATTTCTTTGGGGATTTTCTCAAAACGATATAATTGCATTTTGTAGCTATTTTTTCACATTTACCAAAAAAATTTAAAATCTTGTAACATAACCAAATAAATGAAAAACTGTAAATTTTATTAATCTGAAATATTATATAGTATTTCAACTACAATCTGTGAAGAAATGGTTAAGTTATCTTAAAAACTTCTATTGAAACTACTCTATTCAAGACGAGCATATAATAGCTGCCCCAGCTACCTTAATAAGATTGCCAAACAAGGTGAAAGACTCAGACGGCCACAGACTATTTTCATGATCTGTCCACCATTACCCTTGTAAAGAGTTAATGTTTTCTGTAGTACTACTACTTTGAGCTTTCAAAATTCTTTCAGATAATCTTTCAAAATCAGCCAACAGGTTGGGCCAAAATTGAGGGGTATCAGCTTGGGTGCGTTTTTCTGAAAAAACGAGGTATATCATTTTCATGAGAGGATAATTGTGCTGTGAAATGTTTAAGAAAATAAAAATTTTACTGGAATCCATAGAAACGTTTTATTGGCAGCCTCAGGAAAATTAAATGTGGTCTGACCCCAGATGGTAAGTGGATGAGGAAGCTGGCTTATCGAGAGTCCAAAAATTTTTCATCTTTGTGTAACCCGCTCTTCTTATTGTCCTCTCTGAGAATGAGTACTTTCTGATATCTAATCTACACTGATCCTTCAGTAATATTACTTCGTGTCCTCTAGTCCTGCAATCTTTCCTAAGTGAGAACAATATATTTCTATCAATATTTTCATACCCATTCAATATCTTAACAACAGTTTGATCTTCCCTTAACCTCCTTGTCTCTAGAGTTGTTAAACCACATTCTTTTAGGCATTCTTATAACAATTACTGACTATTGTTCATGTGATGCCTTACTTTACTTATCAGGCTATGTTTGAAAAGTTCTCCTATTGGAGTCGACATAACAACCGTGACGTTTGTCTTGCTGGGACCACTGCCATGGAAACATTTCTGCAACAGGTCTGTTTTTAGCTACGACTGTTGTATCAGAGTTGTTGGTAATCATATTAAAAAAAATTTACGTTCTTATATAGCATGGTGACCAGTCCTTGAGACTGTTTAAAGTGCTTTACACTTCACCCCCTGGCAGACAAGTTCATTCCAACAACACCTCTGGGAAGCATTCAGCCACGCTGCAATTACCGTGTGAAGACTATTCATTTATACAGCCGAGTGAACTGTGGCAATGTGGGGTGAACGAAATTGGCGAAGTTTTGAAACGGCAGCGAGAGGATTCGAACCCGGGTTCTCTAGATTGGGAGTCCAGTGTTCTAACCACTACCCTAGTGTCTCCCACAATTACTAGTAACTGTGTTTCTGGTCATTCATGTAAAGAGGTTTTCCAACGTATTTCAGTCATGTCTCTTTCCGTTCTTCGATAATCCTTTTTTTTTTCAGTAATCCTTTTGTGTGGGAACAATCTTGATACACTATGTTTGCTTCATTATTCTATGCTTGAACAATCTGCACACTTCGCTTATCCAGCCAGAATCCTTGAGAACCAAAGTGTGCGGATAAACGAGACATGACTGTGAAAATAAGTAGCTTAAATAATATATTTAAAGTAAAAAAATTAATTGTGAAAGAAGCATTTCTTTGGAGCAGTTCGGATTTGCTTCGTGGAATGAATTATGAATGTAATAAATATAAACTGTCTGTTTTCTTTTAGGTATCATCAGCACTTGTGAGCCAGGCTGCCCAAGGCAGCCGAGATGCTGCTGCCTTCAAGGTAGGATGTCTCCCAGATCATGGACTAACTGATATCACAGGCAGACAGATTAATCATTATATTGTGCATAAATCAGTTGGATGATTATATTGACATTTATTGTGTAACTATTACAATTTGAATACAAATTATTCAAGATGTTTTGTCATTTTTGTCAAACAGTTAATTGAGAAGTACATGTTACAGCTAAGGAACCTCGGTAATACATGGTGGATACTTGAATGCGTATAAGTTATATGTGCTTTGTTTCACACAGTTCTTCATCAAGGAGTTTCGCCGCATCATGGATAGCCCACAGTCCAACAGCAAAGAAATCTCGCTAGCAATTAAAGGCTATGGTTTTTTTGCAGCTGTAAGTGTTTTATGTTTTCACCAGTGAATAGAACTCTTTGATATCTATTTTGAATCACTATTCAGCTTTGTGAAAATTCTGTATTTTTCTCAGAAACATGTTGACATGCACATCTTTTTTGTTCTATTTTGATGTTCTTTTTGCCAATTTTATATGGCACAACAAAAAATTTCTCTGATACTGGACTTTCATCAGAAATATAATGCATTGAAGGCTATTATGAAATATTGAAATAGTATGTCTGTCAAAGACAGTTCTGTCAGATTGATATTCACCCAAATTTACTTTGATCATTTGTTAGTGTAAATATAAAATGTTTTGCAGTTACCCCCGATTGTGATAGTGCTGCTTATTTAGCCTGTTGTTTTTTCAGATTGATTTGCACCACAAACATGTATTTGGAAAGATGCTTATAGAATGTATGAATAGCCTATGCATATAGATTGAATTTAACTTCTCCAAGCAGAGGATAGCAAAGATATGTTAATATTTAATGGCCATCTTCATAAATGTATGGAAATATTAAAAGTATTGTTTGAAAAGTATTTTTGTAGTAACTTAGCTAATTCCAATTGCCAACTGCTACGTCAAGGGATGCATCGTGTTTTAATTTGCAGCCCTGCAAAATATTTCTGAGTGTCGAAGATGTGAAATTCATGTTCAATGAGATGATACAGAGGAGTGAACAGGTGTTCTTTGGGTAAGTTCACTCATGCATGTCAACATGTACACATACATACATACATGTGTTGTTTGGGTAAGTTCACTCGTGCATGTCAACATGTACACATACATACAGGTGTTCTTTGGGTAAGTTCACTCATGCATGTCAACATGTACACATACATACAGGTGTTCTTTGGGTAAGTTCACTCATGCATGTCAACATGTACACATACATGCATACATGTGTTGTTTGGGTAAGTTCACTCATGCATGTCAACATGTACACATACATGCATACATGTGTTGTTTGGGTAAGTTCACTCGTGCATATCAACATGTACACATACATACATGTGTTGTTTGGGTAAGTTCACTCGTGTACACATACATACAGGTGTTATTTGGGTAAATTCACTCGTGCATGTCAACATGTACTCATACATACAGGTGTTCTTTGTGTAAATTCACTCGTGCATGTCAACATGTACTCATACATACAGGTGTTCTTTGTGTAAATTCACTCGTGCATGTCAACATGTACTCATACATACAGGTGTTCTTTGTGTAAATTCACTCGTGCATGTCAACATGTACTCATACATACAGGTGTTCTTTGTGTAAATTCACTCGTGCATGTCAACATGTACTCATACATACAGGTGTTCTTTGTGTAAATTCACTCGTGCATGTCAACATGTACTCATACATACAGGTGTTCTTTGTGTAAATTCACTCGTGCATGTCAACATGTACTCATACATACAGGTGTTCTTTGTGTAAATTCACTCATGCATGTCAACATGTACTCATACATACAGGTGTTCTTTGTGTAAATTCACTCATGCATGTCAACATGTACTCATACATACAGGTGTTCTTTGTGTAAATTCACTCATGCATGTCAACATGTACTCATACATACAGGTGTTCTTTGTGTAAATTCACTCATGCATGTCAACATGTACTCATACATACAGGTGTTCTTTGTGTAAATTCACTCATGCATGTCAACATGTACTCATACATACAGGTGTTCGTTGGGTAAGTTCACTCATGCATGTCAACATGTACTCATACATACAGGTGTTCTTCAGTTGAGTTACCTTCTATATGCTTCATATTTACAAATAACATTATCTGGGAATTTGTTGTTGTTGATCCAGTGATGCATAAAAACATCTCATTTGTTTCTAAATACTAGGTTATTGCAATGTAAATCGTTATGATATGGAAATTAAAGCAATTTATTCTTTGATGTGTATTACTACCTGCGATTCTGTAAATATTATCACAAAATTGTTGCAATTCTACAATGTTGTCTACACATTACGATATTTGCATTTGTAGCATTAGCTTTGTATCATTGGTCGTTCATGCAAGACTTGTGTATTGACCCTGTCGTTGTAAACTTGTATCCCACAGACAGACCGAGGTGACCGATGACACTGTGTTTAATCTGCCGAGTTTCCTAGAAGCGCTCGCCAGCATTCTCAAGGAACTCGAAGAGGTAGCCATCAAACTAATCACCTGTGTTAAAGGCAATGTACAATGATTTTCGTTGGTTAAATCCTACAGAGCTATTATTAAAAGGACCCAAGTCTTGTAATTATTCAATCACAAAGTTCAAAATTGTATAAAGCAGAAACGGCTATTGTTTCTACCGTGAACCTCATTGCACGGTGTTGTCACTGTAGATTTCTGAGACGTTCCTGCGGTCGATGGAGAGACTGGTCGTCATGCTGATGGAGAACTTCCCAAAACTGAGCAAGAAGATTCATTATCGCTGCTTCCAGGCCATTCTCAAAGTTCTGTTTGCACTAGCGCCAAAGGGGGCTGTCTTCAGGGGCTTCATCTCCAGAGTTGGTGAGCGCGTGTCATTTTGTTCTGTTTTGGTTTATTACTTGATGGACTGGATTTGAATTAGAAATTCGGTCTTGTGTTAAGGTTGCTGGGGCGGCTAATATGTCAGTTGATTTTTTAATTTTTTTACATAACGTGCTAGGAAATATTGAACTGAACGTCGGCACCCTAAATAATCACCCCGGCACTAACATTGTATTTTGCCAATCCATCCTTTAAAAAAATGGTCCTTGGGAAATCACCGACTTCTAGAAAATGCTGACAATGTTTCCATAGTAACAACCACATGTGCTTCGAGTCAGCACTCACTTAGAACTAGCGTAAATTTGTTCGCCATGGACGTGGAACATATCGTCTGGTTACTGTGATTCATGTACATTGCAGTACGATGCCTACCTACATTAATTGGCAAATATCAGTGGCTAATTTAGGTTAATAGGCCTTTGATGCCATAACTGAAATCACCAGTGGCTGTGACCTGACGACCCCGCCCATGACTCCGCCGGATAACAGGCCAATCAAATGGTCTTGTGCACATATAAACAACTCACCATGTGCCCTGAAACTGGGCTAGCATAATCAATTCTTTATAGACAACAACACGTTACAAATGCAGGTTCAAGGGCTTTTGTGGCGGCAAAATTCAGGGGACATGTCAATATTAGAAATGGCCATTATGTTTTGTCAACAATACGTAAATCGCCAGTGAAAGATGTCACATTTCAAGCATGATACATGAATCTATTGACATTTCTATTATCAATAACAATCAGGAAACATTACCTAATTCAATCTTTTATAAAAACTTGTACTGCTGAAATGCGGTGTATGAATGCATCTTACTTGAAGGCAACATAACACAAGTTTGAATTACGATTGCTGAAGGATTTGCTTAACTTATTCATGGTGGTGTAACAGATATAATTTGTTTATATGTTAACCAAAATTTTCTTCAAAGTTATCAGTGACAGTGTCATACTTATATGTATATCATTTATTTCTTTGGTGGTTTTCTAAAAATGATATAATTTGGCGTTTTGTGGCTATTTTTTCACATTTATAAAGATGTTTAAAAATCTTGTAACATAATCAAAAAAAAATTGTTTATTAATCTAGAACATTATATAGTATTTCAACTATATTCTATGAAGAAATGGTTAATTTATCTTAAAAACTTCTACTGAAACTACTCAATTCATGCCAAGCATATAACAGCCGCCCCAGCTACTTTAAATAGCATTTATCATGCTTTTATAATAAGACTAACCGAGTTGCCCTGTATTGCATGGGAGAAAAGGCAGCTACTGCAAGAACTTACTTGTTCAGTCAAGTTTTGGTAGGGCAGTGTAATGACAACTTCATGGTACACAAATCGTGTACCATTCCCGGTTTTACAAAGTGTTCGAACCATACGTAGACTTTTTTTGACGTAGATCACATGACTCGGAACATTATTATAGAAAATATGCACGGTACTGCTAACTATTGTAACTCTATTATTGTTCTGAGTTACGTAATTTTTCTCAAACGTCCACATAGGTCTGTTCATATCATCCCCACCTTTTGAATTTTTAAATGTATTTAATGTACCAACTGTCCCTGTGGGCCTCCGGACACGCCTAAACAATTGACAGACAAACAGACAGACACAGCCACAAACCACTTTATAGTACAGATAGTATATCTTCAATTAATCGTGTTCAACAGGTGAGATAGGTTACATATTTGTTCCTTGTTTCCCAGTGTACCAAGGCCTGATCCGGACGTGCTCCCATCCAATTGTTGCACCAACAGCAGCTGATGATGAGGGTGGCCAAGATGAGACCTATTCACCCGAGGGAGAAAGACAACGCATATCATACCGAGACTACATTATCCTTTGGAAATATTTGCTCGAAAGTGCAAAAGGGAAGGTTTGTTGACAGTTTCATTTTACTTGTTCATGGCGCCAAAGATAGATCATCACAAGGTGTGGTTTTGATGCTGATCAAATAGGATGCCACTCTGTTGAAAAGACACTGCAGTTGTTAGAAAGCAAAAAACAAATTTTAGAAAAAATTCTTTGATTTGCAGATTTCGTAAAAGTGTTTGCTTCAGAAGTTCACAGTGCACATATAATTATGTAGAAATGTATAAGAAATATGTAAGAATGTAAACATGCTGGAGTGGAGGGTTCAGTATGTGGTAGAAATGTGTTCAGACATCTATTAATAATTGAAACCTGCACAGGTTGTATAATAAGGATATCACTGTGATACTACTAAATAAGTATAAAAAACATTAAAAAAAAAAAATATATTACATTTCTTGCACAAATTTGTCAATACCACTCCCAAAAATTAATGCCAAATTCCTGACTCGCACAAGTCATGACACATCAGAGAAATATTTCCAGATAAGATTGTTCAGTTCTTTGTAAATCATCTTTTGGCGTTTCAAACACTTTAGTCACATCGTCCGCTCTCGCATAATGTCTGAGATGAATTGTAATGATCTAACCACACACAGACATAGCATTGCCATTGGCCTACACAATTGGGCCTGTATTCTCGAAAAAATGCTGAGTATTGTCAGGATTACCGCAAACGTGGTGGGAAAACATCTCAGCTGTGAACAACAACACAGTTTTGTATTGGTGTTGACTAGTCAACTGCATTTAAAACTATTTCACTGATTATTGTACAAGGGGCATTTGTGGATCTCAATTGCAATTGATAAGCCGCTGGCACCAGGCCCAACCGAACTGCTGAAGCAGAAGACAAGCCACCTGCCCGGATGAAACACCGTTCATTCATGCAAGCGCAAAACAGATATCACCTCACATCCACACTCATTATATGCAAAGTTTATTGAGCATCATCAAAGCAATTCTAAGTTAGTTGTTTGGAGAAACATGAGGAGTACAGATACATGAGACATTACATGATTGATTGGATTGCGTAACTGCGGCAACCAGCCATGCTGTTTGTCCACCATTTTCTAAACAAAATCATGAAATTTACATGGTAAAACAGTCCGTACATTGAGAAAGTGTCCTGACATAACAGGTGTCCCCTCGCCGGAGGATCCTTTGAAGGCAGGTACTACTTTATAACATATTTGTGTGATATTGAATCTATTCTATTTGTCCACGCTGGTCTCTCCACTTAGAGAAATGGCCATTCTGTTTGTAGTGAAAAGATCTCTCCGCAGCAAATAAAACAGCCTAGAGGCTCTCCAGGTTGCTCCGGTCTCTCCACATGCAGGGCACGTCACAGACAGAGAGTTCACAAATACGTGACCACAAATACAGCAAACTATTCACTCACTCAAACGAGTTCTTTTAACTTATAATTACTACTATATGAATTACATTGCAGATGTGTAAGTCAGAAGTAGCAGAATATATGTGCAATAATAAAGGTATCTTCACACCTCGCCGAAGTCTTATTCTATATGTTTCACTGTGGATTTCATCTGCTGAAGCTGTTGTTGACTGGGCTTACAGCAACTAGTGCATGATGGGGTCGGACTGGAGGAACCGCATGCCCTCACGGAAGTCATCTACGATGAACTGATCTATGCGATCCTGCGAATGGTAGAGAGGCTAGATCTCACAGCAACAAAAGCACCAGCTGATGACATGGTTTGTATTCACTGTTCCTATTACCCGTTGCCAGGTCGATCCTTTCCATGATAAGCTGGAATGTTCACTGGTTCACGGCGGAAGATATTTTTTAATGTGCACTTTTTCATTACAGATCGGATTTTGTATTGCTTGGACGAAAGTTACATAAAGGCAAGAGGTTTTCCCTCTCTTGACATTGTCCGTAATATGTACCATAAACGTTCAATATTTATTACTCAAATGTTCTCATAGTGTATTTGAGTTTCTTGCATTGTTGCTTGCAGGGCGATGAGGGTGGGGGTGATTCATCTGCCCTCTTCACTGTTAGCTCAGATCCAATGCAAGGACTCGAAGCAGCCAAGCCGAAGGACTTTGTCATCTTTATCAATTTGGTCGATTTCTGCAGGTATTTGCTCTATTGGAGACCACGCCAACTTCTCAATCATTTATAGTAAGACTAAGTCACAAAGTCACTCTTTTGTCCCATTGTTGTATATCTTTGGCAGAGTTTTTAACCAGGCCATTTGCATCACTACTTTCTGAGATCAAGCACTGTGATTGGCTGTCAAGATGTAGCACTGTGATTGGCTGTCAAAATGTAGCAATGATTGGCTGTCAAAATTAGCACTGTGATTGACTGTTAAAATGTAGCACTTTGATTGGCTGTCAAAATGTAGCACTGTAATTGACTATCAAGATGTAACATTGCAAAAACCTTATCATTGGTGACACATTTATACATGACTGAAGGGAAACATGTCTGTTTTGTGTTGTTATTGTGCAAATTATTCATTAAAATGCACATTCCAGGATATGTTTAAAAATAACTCCCTTTTTAGTGACTTCCTACCTGACAACCAAGTTCAACTGTTCATGAGATGGGTGTTCACGTTTGGGAAAGAAATGATCACAAATTCAACCAGGTACGAGTCCTGCTGCATTTGTTGTCAATGAATTTTAGCTAGTGTAACTTAAGGCTCGTTCACACAAGCGATTGGTTGTCCAATGGGTTGGTCGATACATTGTCTCTCAACCAATAGGACAACTAATCGCTCATGTGAATCGGCTTTTACAAATGTATTTATTCAGAACATACTATTTGTTATCCACAAACCTATTGAACTTATCGTTATACAATGCAATGAAGATACTTCTACACTAAAATCCTTGTGAAACCCAAGCTCAGCAGCGCACAAATACAAAGGCTTAGGCAGTTTCTAATTGGTTAGCAATTCCAGTCATAAACAGTTGGTTTTTAGTTGATGCTGAAATGTTGTTATATTTCCTGCCGGCTTAAATGTTAACAGGGAGTGAGTTCTGCAGAGATGGTGCGGCAACTGAGAAAGCTCTAGTTCTTTGTCATTTGTCTTAACACTGGGAACGAATAGTGGATTAGAACTAGATGATTGAAGCTCTCTGGACTGTCTTGCAGGAGTGAGCAGTGAATGTCTGCTGATCTAACAGGATTTGATTTCAGATTGCCTCTGGTAAGTGGCTTCTACAAACTGCTGGCCGTCTGCATGAAGATTTGTACAAAGATACAATACTTCAATGTAAGTAATTTTGGAATTATTGGAAAGTGGTGTTAGCAAGGGCAGTGACGTTAGTTGTTACAAGAGTCAGTTTCTGCTTCAAGTTGCACCCTCAATTCCATTTACTGTTCATCTCATTTAAGACTTTTTGATCGAACATATCTAATACTCACTACGACATGCTTGCTCGTTTGTGCAAACAAGTTATTTATTTTGAATGAAATCATCGGACAAGCTATTAAGTTAGTTTTGGTCTGACCAAGCCAAAAAAGGCAACAATTAGTTTGTGTTGCAAATATGTTGGATCGAGGCTAAATTCACTTTCAGAAGTTACCTGAATTTACGAGCACAGTCAATTCTTTAGATTTTTTTCACAAAAGCATGCACTTTTTTATTAGTGATTGCATATTACTCAAACTATTCACACACATTACATATTGGACTATCAACAGACCTGATTACGATAGGCTAAATCAGATGAGTTGGCAGCTTTGATGTATCTCTAGATGTTGCTACTGTTGAAGAGTGTATGGTTCCTGCTAAAACGTGATATATTTACACACAAAACCTGTCAGTATCATCATCGAATCATGTTTCTAAGTTGCTGCTATTGATTTATACATATCTTGTTGCCTGTTCTACAGTCTGACTTGTCTCGTCAGTGTCATCAACGAATCATGTTTCTAAGTTGCTGCTATTGATTTATATATATCTTGTTGCCTGTTCTACAGCCTGACTTGTCTCGTCAAACTAAAGATGAAGATTCACTGGACATTGGCCCGGCAGAGATGGTCGATTTTAAACAGCGAGAAACCTGCTTTCTTCTCTTTACTAAGTTCTCAAAGGAGGTTTGTCTTGTGTCTTTTGCACTGAAAAATTGTGTTAAACCTTAGTATGTCCTTGTGCCTGATAAGGGACTTTGTACGTATAAACAAATTTCAGTAATAAAAAACAAACTTGGATGTGCCCCTAAGAAATACTCAAACATTGTCTAACCATTTCTGGCCTGGTTTTATTGTTGGGAAAGTAATTTCTAACCCAGTAAATGTTCTTCCATTACAGATAATGTCTCTGTATATAATGGGACTAGAGTATTTATTGTTGGGAAAGTAATTTCTGACCCAATAAATGTTCTTCTTCCATTACAGATAATGTCTCTGTATATAATGGGACTAGAGTATTTATTGTTGGGAAAATAATTTCTGACCCAGTAAATGTTCTTCCATTACAGATAATGTCTCTGTATATAATGGGACTAGAGTATTTATTGTTGGGAAAATAATTTCTGACCCAGTAAATGTTCTTCCATTACATATAATGTCTCTGTATATAATGGGACTAGAGTATTTATTGTTGGGAAAATAATTTCTGACCCAGTAAATGTTCTTCCATTACAGATAATGTCTCTGTATATAATGGGACTAGAGTATTTATTGTTGCGAAAATAATTTCTGACCCAGTAAATGTTCTTCCATTACATATAATGTCTCTGTATATAATGGGACTAGAATATTTATTGTTGGGAAAATAATTTCTGACCCAATAAATGTTCTTCTTCCATTACAGATAATGTCTCTGTATATAATGGGACTAGAGTATTTATTGTTGGGAAAATAATTTCTGACCCAGTAAATGTTCTTCCATTACAGATAATGTCTCTGTATATAATGGGACTAGAGTATTTATTGTTGGGAAAATAATTTCTGACCCAATAAATGTTCTTCTTCCTTTACAGATAATGTCTCTGTATATAATGGGACTAGAGTATTTATTGTTGGGAAAATAATTTCTGACCCAATAAATGTTCTTCTTCCATTACAGATAATGTCTCTGTATATAATGGGACTAGAGTATTGCCGAGCTTGGTGTGTTCACATCTATTGGTGGGGTGGTGATAGATACCACTCCACTCTGGGAGTCCACACAGTTTACACATTTACCGCATGTATGGGGCCTTTTGCTTGGCATAGACATCAGGTAGAAGAGATCTACAGCTTTTAGTGTCACATCCACAAGACACGTCCAACTTCCCATGTACCAGATGCTAGTCAAGGTGGCAAGTTGTATGGCATTTTTTATAAAACAGATTGGTTGGGTGCCGGCTGGGGGTTCAAAGCCTGTACCTCCAGGGCTGAGTTTGACCAGTGGTCAGTGAACTAAACCAGCATATGATGTGTGACACATATTTACATGTCCACCCAACTATTCTAAGCAGAACAAGAATTAGTCAACGCACTGGCGGCAAGTGAGACATGCAACATACAGTTTCTAACATCGCTAAAAGTAATATCAATAATACTGATATAGATCATTATACTAGTACGATCAGAAAAATAATTGCGTATTATGAAACAAAAACAATACGAACTAAGATGTCTGCAATACGAGCAAATGCTCTTCTTGTTTCCTATGATGATGTGTTGGTTGCCATGGTGACCACTGGTCAACCAGAACTTCCACCACCTGCAGGCGGTGGCATTGTTGATTAGTCGGTATGACGTAACTCTGACCAAACCAGCTCAAACAGAATGCGACTATAGCGACCACTCGTCTGTGATGGTCTGTAAGTTGAACTCAGCCCAGGTTAGAGGCGAACACCAAAACATTTAACCACCATGCCTGTGATTTTTAACTTGCTTCAATGATGTGAATAGGTACGTCTAAATGTCTCACAGCCAGTCAGTGATTGAGGCGTGGACACATGCAGACAAAATTATTTCCTTTTAGAACATGCTTAATTAGAATAGGAACATTTCCAAATTATTCACTGCAAGGATGTGTTATACCAATATCAGGACTCCTACTGGTCCTGAAAAACCTGGAAAACCATGGATGTTCAAAATAAATTATTTATATTCTTTAAGAGTTTTTTTTATTATTATTTATAATAAAATTATATTGGTATAGTTAACTTGCATGTGTATATTCACGGTATATTCAAATGTCACATTTTATGTTACAAAAAGAGTGGGAACTTTGAATCTGCCAGAGAGCTTGTTTACTGAGTTTCTTCCTCTTGTAGGCCCTCACGAGGATGAAACAATACAAGGAGGACCTGCTTGCCTCATGCCTCTACCTCATCCTCTCCCTTCCTCACGAGGTCATCGTTGTGGAAGTAGCAGCTGTTGTTGAGGCCCTGCATATGGCCTTCAGGCTGGGCCAGAGCTATCTCCCCATGGCTGGGGTGGCGCTGGACGCCCTGGAGGACTGGTCTAGATCACTTCCGCCCCATGTCTTACAACCGTACTTTGCTGACCTGCTTCCCAGCCTTGATGCCTACTTAAAATCCACCGGATCTTCAGGTACCAACGCAGCATTCCAGCTAAGAGCTTATGTACACATTGGTTTATTTAAGGGACTATGTTGTAATAATTGTTCTACCTTTAAGTTAAATAATTTGGTATTTTTTATGAAGAGGATATTCCATATAGTGTAAAACAAACAAAAATATAACAAAAACCAGCATAATCTGTTGTTTGAAATAATTTTCGCTTTTAGAATGTCACCTGATGTGCATTTCTTGTGGGTCTGTTACCTATCGCCCTTGAGTGCTGAATCAGTTTTCAAAACCAAACAGAAAAAACATTGACAATACTTACCAGGAACAGAGACGGATTCAGTGGTGTTGACATCCAAGAACCCAGGCAAGAAGACGGGAAGGCGCAAGATTCCTATCAAGTTACTGAAACGACAGAAGCCACAAGATTTTCAGAAGGTGCGTCATCTGGAGCCACTGATTCAAAACAAAGGAAGTGAATTCGGTTAATCACATTCAAAATCCTCCTTCTCACCTTGAAATGCCTTCGCTGTCATGCCCCTCCATATCTGTCAGCTCGTATTTCTCCCTATTTCCTGACACTCTGTCTACGGTCTTCTGGCAAGTTGCATCTACTTCCCGCAATAAAATCGACGAACACGATTTCTCCTTTGCAGCTCCAATGGCATGGAACTAACTACCTATCACAGTGCGCCAGTGCACTAACTACCTATCACAGTGCGCCAGTGCACTAACTACCTATCACAGTGCGCCAGTGCACAAGTGTTGCGCTGTTCAGGGTGGCACTGAAGAGGCACCTTTTCAATATCTATTAACATGTAGTTACTGTTATTTATCATTGTGATTCTAAATTGTTCTAATTTAGTTATTTATCTGTCTACTTTTTTGATCATTGTTAATTATTAATTGTTTTTATTTATTCGTCTATCTATTTATCTATGAATTTATCTATTATAATTACATACATTTGTGATTTTACAATTATTTTAAATAGTTAACATTATTTATTCATTAATTAGATTTTACGAAACATTGTACAGCGCCCCAGAACAATTATTTGGAAGGGACGCTATATAACAAATGTATTATTATTATGCGACGAATAGTCTATTGGCCCTCTCCAGTCTCTCAATAGATAGAAATTGCCATTCTGTTTGTCAAGGTGTGGGGAAGAACGGCTCGGAGAGGCTCTCCGTGGTCCCTCCGCTCTATCCGCCTCCAGGGCATGGCACAGGCATCCGTTACGTGACCAAAAAATACGGCTTCGTTCATTCTCTCACCATATAATTCAAATGAGTTCACTTTCAGTAACCACAGTGTGAATTACATGACTGATGTGTTCGTGTGATGCATAAAAATAATCAATTGATTGGTTGGATATCTCTGCTTCACAGATGTCAGAATATCTTTAGTGTAACGTAACCAGCCACACAAGGCTAGCCCTCTGTTCCAGATGACAGAATCTTCACAGATGTCAGAATAACTTTAGTGTAACGTAACCAGCCACACAAGGCTAGCCCTCTGTTCCAGACGACAGAATCTTCACAGATGTCAGAATAACTTTAGTGTAATGTAACCAACCACACAATGCTAGCCCTCTGTTCCAGATGACAGAATCTTCACAGATGTCAGAATAACTTTGGTGTAATGTAACCAGTCACATAATGCTAAGCCTCTGGTCCAGATGACAGAATCTTCACAGATGTCAGAATAACTTTGGTGTAATGTAACCAGCCACACAATGCTAAGCCTCTGTTCCAAACGACAGAATCTTCACAGATGTCAGAATAACTTTAGCATAATGTAACCAGCCACACAATGCTAAGCCTCTGTTCCAGACGATAGAATCTTCACATATATCAGAATAACTTTAGTGTAATGTAACCAGCCACACAATGCTAGCCCTCTGTTCCAGAAGACAGAATCTTCACAGATGTCAGAATAACTTTAGTGTAATGTAACCAGCCACAGAATGCTAGCCCTCTGTTCCAGATGTCAGAATAACTTTAGTGTAATGTAACCAGCCACACCATGCTACCCCTCTGTTCCAGACGACAGATTCTCAGCTCGAACACATCAAGTTGCGTTGTGTCCGACTGCTTGGCTCGCTAGGGGGCGCTATCAACAACGTCCTGGTTAACGGGGATGCAGAGACGATTGGGAAGAAAGCAGTTGCTTGGGATACCCAGGAGCACTTGCAATTCCACGTTCCATTTGTGGACATCAAACCAACCATATGTTTTGGTAGGTTGTAGGTGGCTTAGTAGAATGTCTCCTTCTACTGAGAAAAAATTGAGCATCGATAACATTGTTTTTACATCAGTAAACAAATAATGCTAAGATATTATGATATTATAGATGATGACATTTACAATACAAGCAAATTCTAACATGCCTAAATCTTCAGAAATCCAAGCTCAGATGCATATATTAGGTAACCTGAAAATTGGTATACAGTGTTACAGTAGTCAACCAGACTCAATTTCTAGGGAATGGCAAAACTGAGCATAACGTTTGAATGATGTAACCAGGACACAGGAGGTTTATGCCTATGACACAGTTGCTGCAAGTTCTAATTCTTAGAAAACTCGTAGTTAAATAAAATATGTTTACGATAATACATGATATACGTAATACATGATGGTATATTCAACACTAAGTGTGATAATTTGCAGCAGTCTTGCAGCTGGTTCTTCTAATCCCATCATGCCAATTTGTGACGTCAGTGGAGGTACATTCCCAGGAGACACGCTTTCACAAAGTGTTTGACAAAGAGTCTGCAACATGGAACAATCATAGAAAACATGCATAGTGGTGCGATCAGTTTCACATAACAAATTTCTGACCCCCGCTAGCGTCATTTCTAGTTTCTGTCTCACTCCTAAGAAAACTCTTGTTTGCTGGCGGTATTTGCACACTTTCCTAAAATATAACTTTACATATCTAATTAGTTGTCTTACAAAGTTGACACATTTCAGATCCGTTCCTGCCACGGATTGTTGAGCTGGCGACGACCTCTAGTGATCGGCAGACGAAGGTGGCTGCCTGTGAACTGCTCCACTCCATTGTTCTCTACATGCTGGGCCGCAGCTGTCAACAGCCGGGCGAACACACCAGCACGGTCTCACAGATGGAGCCACTTTATCGCAAGATATTCCCCGTCATCATGCAGCTGTCATGTGATGTCGAACAGGTAAGTTTGGAGCAGCAGATTCATGTTGCTTTATTTTAATTACTTTTTGAACAGTTATTGTTGTGTTTTGCTGGTTTTACATCGATTGTTTGTTTCAAGTTATTTTTGTGTGGTTCTGTGGCTGGTGTGCTCTTGTGGTATGGCAGTTTTGTAATATGGAGCCGTTTACCAATACCTGGTCATAGCTGACGTCTGGTCACAGTGGCCATGCAGACATCTGGGTGTAGTGAACATCTAGACTTAGGGACACCTGGACATAATAACCATATTGGATACCAGGAAATAATGGACACATTGTCATAGAGGGCGTATGACCATAAGAAATAACTGTCAACAACAGACTTTTTTATGTCCTGACTTCTATCTCTCGGAGCAGTGTTCTCTTGATGTCAGTCTTGCTCAGGTATGTTAGGTAAATGCAAAGTTTACTGAAGCATTAAAAGTTCCTTATGGTCCTTCCATAGTTAAATTTTTCCGCGTGTCTTGTTTCATATTCATTTTGCCAAAAATCGGACGTATCTGGTATCAACTACAACATGCTAGCTTATTTGTAAAAAATTTATTTAGTTTCAGTGAAATCATTGGATAAACTATGAAGTTATTTTTGACTGGGTCCAGTACCTTTAAGAATACTGTGTGATGCTCAACAGAGCATTTGGGATGGTCTCTTCATCAGCGTTAGAATGAACTCATATATGGTGTCATGTAACCTGGTTATTGGTTGTTTAAAAAAATTATTGTTTTAAAAGTTATTGTTCAATTATTTTACAGAGAGTAATTTTACTTCTCGCAATGATGAAAATATGATACAAAAACTTTTATTGCACTAAAATCCTCGGGAAACCCAATGTTACTACGAGTGTTTCCTCCTCTCAGGTTGCCAAGCAACTGTTTGAGCCGCTGATGATGCAGCTGATTCATTGGTTCACTGGAAGTCGCAAGTTTGAGAGTGAAGACACAATGGCACTCCTCGACACGCTCATGGTAAGGCTCTTCTCGTGTCACTACACTTTTCCCCGCCACTTCAGCTCTGGCACTGGAGTTGTACACTGCCAAGTCATCTGGACCGCAGGGCAGTGGCTGGGCAGTGGCAGGGCAGTGGCACCCTAGTAGTTGTTGCATTGTTTGGGGGCCCTCTCCACGGCCACATTCAGTACTGACATCCTGGTTATGCTTCTGCATCAAGTGTTTACATCATCCAACACCAGTCCTGAGGTGGTTGATACATTGCCAGACTATGGCTCTCTAGCTCCTTTTGGCAGGGATTCCTCAGGGTCACAAGACACTTTGTGAGGTCTTGATTGCCTTCACCAATCATCTATTCTACAGCTGTGTGGTTTACCATCCAGGTAAGGGCTGTGACAATTCATTATTGATGCAACGAAAAATCGCAGTGCTTTTCTCATGATGCAATGGTCAATATATTTAGTCAGATTTATTATCTGCTGTTGTACAGTAGACAGTATACACAACACGTACGACACCTATCAGCTACGAATAAAACCACGGTTGTGGGTTGTCATAAAATGTAGTGCTAATACGTATGCGTGTGAATATTGTCTATTCAGTTTTAATAAAAACTGTACTGATTTTTGTCTTGTCGTCGACGAGCAGTGGTGGGTTACACATAGACTTGACTTACTAGACTTACACATAGACTGTCTAGGGTTTTTGCTTTGTATGTCGATCTTGTTATATGTTGTGGTGCAGGTCGGCGTGGTGTGCGCCACGGATACGGCGCTCCGGGACTTTAGTGCGACCTGTCTGAAGGAGTTCCTCAAGTGGTCTGTAAAGCAGGCGAGTCAGAAGGTAAGTCACAGCCACATTTGTCACTCTCCCACTGTGTTTGGACCAACAACTTCAGTGTACCAGGTGTATTTCGTACGCCTCTTCATAGAAATGTACAAAAAGGTGCCCTTCAGCATGATTTGGATCATGCTTATAATTTGTTGCTTGAAAAAAAACATCTAGAAGACAATAAAGAATGTAAAAAATAGTTTTGTGGTATCTTTTTACAAATGCATACATTGATGAGAAAGCAAGATGCAAGACGGTCAGATCTGTCAGATTGTGTGGAGTCTGAAAATCTTAAAGAAGTCTGAAATTGGATCTTGAGTTTTTAAGGCTTTGAAAAAGCTTAAAAATGGGAATTTTAAAGAAACATTAAAAAAAGTCTTAAATTTGATTTCATCAATCTGTGCATTAGGCTGTAATTCGACAAAGGTAAGTCGAACTACGTGTTGCTGAGCGATATTGCTTCTTTAATGAAATGATACAGTGGCTCCTAGACATAGTATGAACGACAACGTTTTTTATTTGTCATAGTAAAAGGTCATACATTTTAAAAGTATTTGTCTTAAATCTGAACAGTACAAAGCCGCTCACACCAGGTGTGTGAGTGTGTGCACGTGTGTGTGTGTGCGTACGTGCGTGCGTGTGCATGTTAGTCATACAGGTGTGAGCTGACGCACATCGATAAAAATAAGTTCAGCATTTGTCAATTCTCACTAAAGAAGATAATTTAATAATAAAAATTAGTCTTACTTTACTCAGCTTATTTTACTGATTTCACTTAAACATATTATAATTAATATATTGCTCTTTCTATAATCAAAATCTTTGACTTTATAATTAATTTTTAAAAACGCCATCGTCCCACAGTCTGGAAAACAACGACAAAATGTGTACAAAATGTAATACATATATTTCCTAAACCATCATGTATTTCCTAAACCATCATGTATTTCTTAAGCCCTCAGGTGTGTCCTAAACCGTACATTTGTATTGTATGATGTCAGCAAAGTACAACATTTTTCTTATTGCAGCAATTAGAGAAGAGTCCATTTAACGTAAAGTCACTGTTGAAACGGATCTACAGCCTGGCTCGCCATCCAAGCTCCATTAAGAGGCTTGGAGCCGCGTTAACATTCAACAACATCTACGTGATCCTAAGGTATGGAGAGAGTGATCGTCACTTTCACTAGCCTAATATATATTTTATATGTACACTTTTTCAAGTATTATTATAATCACAGAATGGCCCAACTAGATTAGAAGAACCAGCTACAAAATTGCTGTTAATTATCATGTTTAGTGAAAAATACATCAGATGTGTATCATGAATTGTATTACCATGATGTGTTCACAGTTGAGATAGATGTTATAATGAAAGCCTCTCTGTTGTGACACAGGGAGGAGACTTCACTGGTTGATGTGTTCACAATTGAGATAGATGTTATAATGAAAGCCTCTCTGTTGCAACACAATGAGGAGGCTTCACTGGTCGATGTGTTCACAATTGAGATAGATGTTATAATGAAAGCCACTCTGTTGTGATGTTATAATGAAAGCCTCTCTGTTGTGACACAGGGAGGAGACTTCACTGGTTGATGTGTTCACAATTGAGATAGATGTTATAATGAAAGCCTCTCTGTTGCGACACAATGAGGAGGCTTCACTGGTCGATGTGTTCACAGTTGAGATATATGTTATAATGAAAGCCTGTCTGTTGTGACACAGGGAGGAGACTTCACTGGTTGATGTGTTCACAATTGAGATAGATGTTATAATGAAAGCCTCTCTGTTGTGACACAGGGAGGAGACTTCACTGGTTGATGTGTTCACAATTGAGATAGATGTTATAATGAAAGCCTCTCTGTTGCGACACAATGAGGAGGCTTCACTTGAGGAGGCTTCACTGGTCGATGTGTTCACAATTGAGAGAGATGTTATAATGAAAGTCTCTCTGTTGCGACACAGGGAGGAGGCTTCACTGGTTGATGTGTTCACAATTGAGATAGATGTTATAATGAAAGCCTCTCTGTTGCGACACAATGAGGAAGCTTCACTGGTCGATGTGTTCACAGTTGAGATAGATGTTATAATGAAAGCCTCTCTGTTGTGATGTTATAATGAAAACCTTTCTGTTGTGACACAGGGAGGAGGCTTCACTGGTTGATGTGTTCACAATTGAGATTCTCGTTGTGTTTGTTGAGAGTCTGGCTCTTGCTCATGTGGATGACAAGTCTCTAGGTCCGTGCTATTTTTAGTGCTATGTCTTTATCATAATTTCTCATTGTTCTTATTTCTGGGGACATCTGAATTTGTTCATATATATCTTAAAACAACGCAATGAAGTGGTGGCAGAAAGCAAATCAAATTTCAAAATTAATTTTCTTTGCTGAGAAAATCTTGGAATATTAGTGTAAGTCTTGTAAAGTTTCAAGGATTGACAGAAACTGTTCTACTTCTACAGAAGGTGCTAATATTAGTTATTGAAGAAATTACAGAATCCTATGGATTTCTAGGGCCAACAACTGAAATCATTCTTTACATGACACCATTCTTGATATTATGTGGTGTAATCTGCAATCTAAAAAAAAATTTATTACATACCTACACTATTTGTAAACTAGCACTTGATCAAAAAGTATTGTTTATTAGAACAATACTTATGTTTCAGGAACGCAAGAGCAGTGTAAGTTGGCACTTGGGCACATAGAAAGGATCATCCAAGTGAAGGCGCAACTCTTCAATAAGAAGAGCAAACTGCGTAGAAAACCACAGTGAGTTGACTCAAATGATAAATGATTGAGAACATTCAAAACTCCACTCAAGGGTTGTAATGTCATTGCCTTTCAACTGTTAGTCAGTTTCTTATTATAATAAATTAGGCATTTCAATCAAGAGAACAAGGGTTCAAATCCGCAGTGCTGCTGCTTTGAAGCCTAGACAACTTCGTTCACCACACTTTGTCTTTCAGAAGATATACTAAAAGCTGTCTCTTCTTCCTGATGTCTACGCCAGGGGAAGTAAATGATCCCACACAGGGGGTGAATGTGTCACCTGCTGTGGACTCCATCTCTCAACCACACGAGTCAGGGCAGGAATGTCCGTGAAATGGCCCGATTAAATCTGCAAAATTCCCCGCATGAGGACACTTATGACTTACGACATTTCACTCCTAACACAGTTTTCCATTTCCAGTGGTAGTGAGCCAACAACAGGTTTTTCCCATTTCCCTGCATGGGATCTTTTACTTCCCTCGTATAGACACCAAGTAGAAGGGACCAATGGCTTTTAGTCTGTTCTGAAAGACACGGGCAAGTGGAGTGAACGACACTGTCCAAGCTTCGAAACAACGGAGGTGGAATCAAACTACTGTTCTCTCGATCAACAGTCCTGTGCTCTAACCACTAGACCACCATTTCACATACGATTGAATGGATGAACTGCTTGTGTCTTCCTCAGGACCTGGGAAGATGAGACACTGGCAGGCATCATAGAATGGTTGCTACGGCAATGTGGGCGTCCTGAGACGGAGTGTCGCCACAAGTGTATGGAACTGGTCACCAGTCTCGTCCCCTGTCTTCCCGGTAAGTGTCACAGCTAGTGTCATCCTGGATTCGATTTGTCCTAAAATTTGCCTCACGCCAACCGCAGCTATCTTAGTTTTTTGTACTAATTTATACTAGACCTGCCACCAATCAGTTAAATTATATCAGTTCCAATTACATACCAAATGCCAATACAAATTCCAATTACACCCCAAAAATACCAATTACACTTAACAATTAGAAAATACGGACTTCAACCAAAACAATGGCAGGTCTGGTGAATTGGCAGAGAATAATTCTGTCTTGAGGCAGGGAATATAATCAGCTAGTTGATAACAGGTGAGTTTTATAAAATGTTGGTGTTGAAGTGTACAAATAAGTAGGGTTTGTTAGGGTGTTAAGAAACCTAGAAAATTAAAATCTAATTTGATACCAATCATCCTGTATCTTGTATAAAATATGACACCGTCATCCTAAATGTCAACAACCAGTCATGGTTTTGGAGTTCTATTTTATGTATAGAAGCTGTGTTTGGCAGGGACAAAGACAGCAAAGGATTTCTTCCGAGCAAAGGAAACTTCAAAGAACGATCCCAACTATTTCATTGATAGGTCAGTGTTTGTAATTAACCATTTCAGTACTACAGCGCTGATGTGCTGTGACCACTGAATACTGCATTCCCATTGAATATGCAAGAAAATCGACTGCATCATAAAGTCAAGATTTTAGCAACAAAAATGCATTTTATGATTAAGAATATTAGACATATTCTGAAAGTACGATAATCAACGAATAAAAAGAGCCACATCATTTTACATTTCGTTATCACGGTAACCAGCAATCCAAGATGGCCACCACAATTTCAACGTTTTTGCAGTTGCTGAACACAGTTGTATACAAATGTACATATTTAATGTAAACTAGTCATGTTGATCACGCTACAGGAGTGTACTATGATATAAAATACAATATCAAGTGCATTTTGTGGAGCATAAGAAAGTGAAACACAAGTTATTTATCTGTATTTTAAACATATATGACAGAAGTGTTTATTTGTATATTTGCTAACACACCCATCACTACTGGACCGATTCCAATCAAACTTTGTATGTTGACGGATTTTCCTTCTTACAAAAATCAAACTCTATCAATGAAGCATCATCCAGCATTGATAGTACACTGCGCAGCTCATCCTCAGGGTTTACACCATCACTTTCATCATCGCTGACGTCCGAGTAGCGATCAAAAATACTCCCGCTGTCAGTGTCCGTTTTGCCTCCAGCTCGGTTGTTAAGTTCGCCAACATCATCGTTGTTTCAATTGTCAACATCCGACGTCAACAACCGGCGATTCGTCGCTAAAACTATCAAATAATCTGTCCAAAATATACGGTGGTAAATCGCCAGTTGAAGTAATGCTGTCCGCCATTGTGGCCACTGTAGATTTTGATAATTTATCATTAAAACCCGTGAAAATCTCTGTAAAATGATATTGAACGATAATCACTGATTGCTGCTACTGAATAACTAATTCATTCATCATGACAACCGTATATAGAAAGTGGCTCCACATAGTGGATAACTATGAGTAAAAGCGATTTAAATGGTGAATGTAGCAAATGCCGAAAATCCAGCCTGTCGTGCTGTAGCGTCACACACCGCACGGCCGGAAATTCGGCCTGTCGTACTGAAATGGTTAATGCTATCCACGTAATTTCTGGTTATCTAATTGTGTGTGTGGTTAATGAGGAGATGATATTGCTCTGATGTTATGCAAAAAAACTGATGCTGTTTAATCCACAATGCTGTAGGAGTTGCTCACCTACATACAAACCGACCAAGCATCATTCAGACATCCCTAGGCAGCACAGATCATCTATTTCACAACAACTTATTGTTCCTAAAACTAAGCTTAACGTGGGCAAACGTGCTTTCTCTCGGCACGTAGGGTCTGGAATGAACTCCCCGTCGCTTTGAAATCATCGGATTTTAAACAAAATCAATTATAGTTTTATTTGATGTTCTGTCTGGTATATCTTTAACTGATTGTGCTAATTGTCCAGATTTGAAGGTGGAATGCACATTACAAGTGGAGAAGAAACTGGACTGATGAAACACCACACAATGGCACAGTTGGGTGCAAGTTTCTCAGTGAAGAAGGCCGTCAACTGGTTTGATCTGGTTCTAGCCAGTTTGGACTGCTACACGTGGGTCTTTGGCCAGGGGCTGCTTAGTCCTGCAGCCATGTTGGGTAAGTTAGGTGTCATTACGATTCAAGATTTTCTTTCGGTAGATGTTATCTTTTCGATTGTTGCATTTATATTCATGGTTAGATATTATGTGAGTGTTTGAATCATGTTGTTTCATTGGCAGAATTGTGGAACAGGAACACTGAACTGTTGTCAACATTTTCTTTTCGAAATAAGCAAACTGTTTCATTTACTTATAGTTAAAGGTACGTTCTTATAAAGCGCTGTATCCAGTCCTTTGGGACTGCTCAAAGCGCTTAACACTTCACCCCCTGGCAGACCTGTTCATTCCAACGCCAACTTGACTTCTCTGGGAAGCATTCAGCCATGCTGTAATTACTGTGTGAAGATTTTTCATTTACATATCCACCACAGTTTATAACCAGGTGATCATGTATACAGTTGGGTGAACTAGAGCAACGTGGAGTAAACTAAATTGCCCAAGCTTTGAAATGCCGGATAGAGGATTAGAAATCGGGTTCTCTCCATTGAAAATCTGATGTTTCTAAGAAATTTACCACTGTGCCAATTTTAGCATCTGGTCTCTGTAGAACATATGCCAGAATTTTTATTTATCCAAGTTTTATCATTGTGACTATTTCAGCGAATCGAAAAGCAGTGATATTTGAAGTGCTGAATCACTTCTTTGAGAAGCTGGCACTTGGTGATGTGTCGAATGCTGCAAAACTGTTTGAAGATTACTCGGGCACAGAAGTGTTCACACCACAGGAGAAAGATGACTACAACCGGTGAGTTCTCTTTGCACTGAGGGGCCATTCATGATAGAGACTACCGAGAATAACCCGTGGCGCCTCTGGTGCGTAATATAGCACTAACATAAAGGTGAACATTTTGACGGAAGTACATCACGTAATTCACACGATATCTTTTGCCGTGCAATGAAACAATAGAGTCTCGGTGCCAATGCATGGTCGATCACCTTCGAAGTTATTCATATGTCAGATCAGCCAATTTTTGCACTCCAATACTAGCTATCTGTTTACTATCAGTGTTTTTGTTGTATTCTTTGCTGAAGTTAATTCTTTCCAACTCTCTAATTTGATGTACAAGTTGTACTTCCATCGACAGTCAATCCCACGATGCATTGCATTTATACACCAAAGCTGTCTAGCTATCAAAAGCATGACATTCTGGGTAACGATTATTGTCAACATTTACTTGTTCATAGATGGGGGGGACGAAAGCCCGCGTATTAGTTTAAATTTATGTTATTAAACTAATTTGAATAAATATGACCACCAATGCACCATGCAGCTCCATGCGATGAACTGTTACGGCACTACTTTTGTTTTAAATTACGTAAAGGCCCGTTCACACTTGCTGCGCTTTGTCATGTGACGCGGTGTCGCCCGACCAACTGGGCAACTAATATCGCAAGTGTGGATGCGCCTTAACAGTGCACTGTGCAGTGCTGTGATACACTGGTGTGTTTCAGCCTTGCAAATTAACATCTAAGTACTAATTTGGTGTGGGGGAAGGAGGTCTGAGAATTGAGTATGCTTCGTACGAACAGGTAAATGTGGACAATTGTGAACGACCCGCATGAGCACAAGTATTAGAACGCCGCATCTTTGTTTTGGCCATTAACTGCACTGTGGGCAGGGCTGACTGGATTAATTGGTGCAAGAACACATGCATATCAGTTTTCAAAAATGCAATGATATACACTGTGTGTAGAAGTAAATGCAGAAAATATTTATTCTCCTGATAAAAGTGCAGGTTTGTGTGTCCTGGACATGATCAAATGTGCTGGTTTTTTCTAGCGCAAAGTGCACTGTCATTGTGCGAACGATGAACTTCATCTGCATCTTGCTGCAGCCGACCATTGGCAAGGTCACGACTAAGGTCAGCCTCATGAATTTCCTTTTGGCCCAGGTTAAAGATTTGAGAGAAAATATCCCTTCAAATGAATCTTATAATTAGGTTTTGTATTCTGTATTATAGATCTGTGTGTGTCTGTCAGTTTGTTGAATAAAAGTAAAATAAACTTTTGTTGAAAATTAGTTTTACTTTTTGAGTTGCAGTACACTTTTAGGTGATTTGATGTATTTTTCTTCAATATTTGAATACTTTTTGGAATTATTCAAACAATTACAAATTAGAATTTTTAGTTTATTTTATTTTAATACTTTATTAGTAAGACATACAAACTTGTATACAAAATACAAATACAAATTGTATTGCTTTGAAAAACATTTTGAGTTTAATATTTAAAAACTCTAATCTTTAGCAATTTGTTTTAATAATATACATTATAAAGTGCTGTAATAATAATTGTGTCATCATACAGGACAGTGCCAAAGAGTTTTGGTCAGAGAGCCTTTGGAAAACAATGGCTGCATGCGTATTAGAACCGCTGGCTGTTGGCTTCAACATGGCCGACGTGGAGGTCATAGGTCATCTTCCAAATGAGGTACAGTGAAAAGAAACCGTTATCAAAATTGGCATCAGAATGTACATGCATCCTAAGGTATTTAAAATGGTGCCCCACCTAATGGCTACCCTTTAATTAAGACTTCCCTCAGAAATATGATCACTCTCTGAAAGTCCCTAAAATAAGCCGGATCAGAAGTAAAACCATCATGAAATTATATATATCTCCTCAATTCCAGTTTTCCACACATCTGATTTCAGAGTCATTTCGAGATAAACGAAACCTGTCACAATAACTTGCTAGCTCGTTTGTGCAAACTGTTAAATTATTTTTTACCATGTCATGCAAAAAATGGCAGAAGTGTCTCCACTTCCATAATGTACCTTAAGGCTATCCCCTCTTGGCAGTTACCTGAACTAAAGATCAAGAGGGAGTTTTAACATTGTTCAGAGTTACCGATGGTGCTATTGTTTCTCTGTTAATATGCTGTGTTGTATACAGACTCTGGCCGTGTTGAGAGCCGTACAGCGACATCTACCCGACAACGTTGCTGCTCAGTTCAGGAAGCATCTTGCCGAGAGTCTGGCTACCGACAAGTATGAAATTATTTCTGCATAAATTTCCCTAGATTTTGAATGTTATTTGTACTAAGGAATGATCTCAATACATCAACGTACGACATGACATGAAACCAGACCTCCCCTGCTACATGAAAGTTGGCACTTGAAATTTCAATTGAGCCGTCGTGCTGCAAGACTGCCTGCATTCGCTCGAAGTCAACATCCTTAGGAGCTGTGTTCAGAACATATATGATATTTTGGGGGAAATACATCAATGTGCAACACTAAACGATACTGTTGCTGACCCCCCCGGCCCCTCCCCATCAAACCTTTTTTGTGTAGTGTCTAACATAGATGTTTTTAGATCATCCTTAATTTTTATACACAGTTTATCAGTTTAAAGCGACACTAGAGTGGCATAAACAGACAGTAGCCATTTCTCTCCAGATGTGTGGCCCACAATAACTCCAGATTCATCTACTTTGTCAGTCAGGACTCACTTCATCACATAGACTCCTTCACGTAGACAATGTCTATTTTATTTCTTTTATGTTTTTATTTGATACGATGATACACCTTCATTGATACACTCTGTAAATGAAGGAACCATCGCTTGACATATTAGTGCTCTTGATTTCTGGAATTGTTAACTAATACTGTCAGTGAGGTCTGCTAGACGGCACCACATGTGCAATAGTATTCCTGTTATCCAGTGGTGGCACCACCAGTATAATTGACCCAAGTTTTAAAAGCTCAGTGGCTATATAAATATTAAATAATTCCAATAAAAAAATAGGATGTTGTTTGGTCAAGATTACACTTGAATTATCACAAATAAATTGAGAAGGTATTTTTTTTTCACATTGAAAATTTGCAAAGGTCGGCTTTCCATTCACTGCACTGGTAATGTGTGTATAGGGCCTGCAATTCTGTTTTGTTTGGATAGGTGTGTGCGCGGGATCAATCCTATCCTTTTTTGGGGATTGGAATGTTTATTACAAGGCCCCTTGTACACACCAGGTTTCTGGTGGAGTGGTTAGATCGCTGGTCTCTCAATCACGAGAACCCAGGTTTTAACCCTCTTGTTGCCTTTTTGAAGCTTTCTCAATTTTGTCCATCCCACGTTGCCACAGTATAAGCTGTATAAACAAGTACCTGACTACAGACTGGTGGATATGTGAACAAATAGTCTTCATGGAGTACATGCAGCATGGCTGAATGCTTCCCAGGGAAGTCGAGATGGTGTTGGAATGAATAGGTCTGCCAGGGGGTGGAGTGTAAAGCATGCCACACACACATACCAGTTCTTCAGTTGCCAACATGTTGGCGACTACGTTTTCAGTTGGCCACACTCAAATGTAGTCGTTATGTGTATGTTCTCCACCAACAGTTGGCAGCACTTTTTGTGGACATCTGACATTTGAAAAATTGGTCAGCCCTGATGGTCAGCCGATGGGTAATTGTCAAGTATTTCTCGGCAGACAAACTGTTGGTATGTGTATGATGGGCTTTAAGTGCTTTGAACAGTCCCAAGAACTGAATACCGCGCTACATAGGAACCTACATTTTTACCTTCAGGTCTCATGACTTGCTGGGTCAACTGCCCGTGCCACTGCATCAAACTTCGACAAATGACATCAGCCTAACACACCTTGTGTGTGGCTACGGGCAGTTACACAGGGCTGGTTTGTTGACGGAGGCTCTCGCGCAGACAGCCTGCCCAGCAACAGAACAAACTCTGGCAGAGAAACTCCTTCAGAACGTCTTCATGGTATGTGTGAAAATTCCATGTTGTGATATGTTTTGTGGAAGATGTACACATTAAAAGAAATTTGTAGCATAGTACTGTTGAGTTATTTTGTGTCAAAACAGTAAATATTCAGTATTTACTGACTAAGTATCGGGTTCTGTTGATAACTTTAAATTATAAGCTGATTAATAACTATTTAACCCTTTCATTCTGGCTTGAGTTGAGTTCCCAGGGCTTCTGGTGCTATAGAAATTTTACATATTCCACTATTTTCCCTCAACTATGCAGATAAATAAAACTGAAATTTGATAACTGTAGTTCAAATAGTTCATATGAGATATTGTCATAAAGTTTTATGGATATAGTCATATTTTCTTAATTACAGTTTGTAATTTTAATTGTTTTAGTATTATCTCACTATTCTGCCAAAATAAGTTCATCTCTCAAATTAAAATGGTAACTCTTCCAACAAAACCCTGAGATGGAAGCTCTTGAGCCATTGAATCAGTTGTCATGGTAAGGAAGAGATTAATGTTTGGCAAATATACGATCAAAACTAATGGGAAAAAGAACTCGGCCGAAGACCGCTTGAGGTGTAGGTACATTTTAATGTTTCAGTTGTTTGCTGTTACGTATCTTGCAGGGGATTTCAGTAACAACCGACGGGAAAACGACAGCATCAAACTTGAACCCTGTGTCGCAATGTCTTGCTGAGAAACTCCTTGAGCTTGCCTTTCTGCTCGGGGTCAAGGTCAGACAAAGTGAAAGTAGTGTAAATCTTAAGCTACTCTGATCAAAACCCCCGTTTCCATGGTAACAAAATGGCCACCATTTTCAACAAATATTGACAAATTGAAAATCAGTGCTATGTTTTATTGAACAAAGATCATTATGATTCTTGCAAAACCATCTTCAGTATGCACTCTTGCACAACTGGCAGAAAAAATGTTATAACTTATATACCTTTTTTCAGCAACAAATACATTTATAACTTTCAAACTTTTTATTACCTTTTTAATGTGTTCAGCCAGTTGTGCAGAGAAGCATAAACTGAATACAACACTCACAATCTTACTTGGCTAGGATAATTACTTCCAGAGATATCCTTCTTCCAAGTGCGAAAAACATGATTTCGAGAAAACAGCCATCAGATTGAAAAACGAGACTTATTAGTTGAAAGAGGCATTCTTTATCCATGAATAAAAGTGATTTAGAGTTATGTAATTGTTATAAAAGTGAACTTTATGGAGAGTAAATATACAAAGCTATAAGAATACTGTGGAAAAACATTTTGAGTATTTAAAAAAATTACATTTCACTTGAAGTGTCTCCCTTAACTTGTGTTGGTATGAGATGAATTTGTTAAGTATTGTAGGTAAATTATGCTCAAATGACTGATGAAATAATAGCATTGGCTGGCGAAATAAGAGCAGGGGCCGATTAGATAAGGGCATGGGCCAATCAGATAAGTGCTCAGGCCAATCAGATAAGTGCTCAGGCCAATCAGATAAGAGCATTTGCCAATCACATAAGAGCAGTGGCTGATCTGATAAGAGCATGAGCCAGTCAGATAAGAACCATGGCTAATCAAGCAAGAGTATTGGCCAATCAGACAAACAAAGACTGTCATCTGGTCTTTGCATATTTCACCAAAAAATATTTGCACAACTAATTCTATTTTCTAGATGAGGTATGGTAGGTTTCATAATAAAGTTTGTATCTATCAAAATTCCCCAGTTGTGCTGCATTGTAAATCTGTTTTACAGGCGATGACCTTGCTTGGGCTTTTTATGGACAAGACACCGATAAGTGGCACTGGTTCACAAATCTCGCACCAGGGCAGTCTGTTTTATGCATCCTTCGCCTCTGTTCTGAATCTCCATCTGGTGGCTGATGCAACAGACTTTGTGCCGATTCTAGCCGAATATGCGCTGAGAGAGCCGGGCATTGTGGGAACTGTGCTCAGCGGGATCCTCGAACAAGTCGCAACTGACAGGGAACTTCGGAAAAAGTACATTTACCAATTCTGATATATTTGTAGGGAAATGAAAGCCTGTTTTACACTTGTATGATATTTGTAAGTTTGTGCAGAAAATGTGTGATTTGATCCTTGTTCTGTATTGGCCAAATAACTACAACAAGATGGCCGCCGTGTTGATGAGATTATTATTAGTTATAATGATTACTGCTGACGTTGTAGTTTGAATGAAATATTACTGTACAATTTGCTCTCTTTTGCACTATACTTGTGATGGTTAAAGCACTGGACGGTCAATAAAGAAGACTAGTGTTTGACCACCTGCTGCCGTTTCGAAGATTAGGCAATTTCCTTCAAAAAAATCCTGACCTGTCCTTGGACTCACAGAGCCAATGGTCTCGAATGACAGAACCCACAGGGACGCATGCATTAGCTGGTGCCGGAAACCTTGCTCTGGTAATGGAGTAAACACCATGAGCGCCGTATCTAGGCAGATGTTGCACTATATAAGATCTCACATTATTATGCAGTGCTAGTTGAAGTAAAAGATCCCGCACACTGGATAAATGTTTAACTTGTCGTAGACTCACTGACTCTAATCTGAAAATAGGATGGGTGCACCATTAGCAGCTTCGTAAAAACATCCTGGCGGTGGTGCTGTGAGCCGTGGCCGAGTATTACTTCTCGGACTCCAACAAAAATGGATGCACGTATTAGTAAAACTAATGTTGGTGACAGGATAATAAAAATAAAAAACTGATGATGATACTTCATGATTTGCTGTTATCCCAGGGAGGGCGCCACTGTGGTGAGGTCAGTGCTGCGAGCTTGGGGTCATCTAAGGTCATGGTGGCAGGGCGGGGCGGCCACGCAGGACACCAAGGCACTGGTACTCGCTGTGCTTACCAAGATCATCATGATTGACTCGAAGGTAATGTGTAGTTTTATGTCCCTAACTGGGTCTCTCTGCTGTGGGACATGGTAGTGTAGTGGTTATAACGTCGAACTTTCAATCGAGAGAACCTGGATTGAATCCTTTTGAATGGTCAGTGTTGAGGCACTAGATCGTGCACATAACCATCTGTAAACTAAAAAGTAGGTGACATTTAATAGAAATAACCACCATTGAACAAAACAAGTATGGGAGATCTAATATAAATAACCATCATTGAACTAAGAAGTAGTGGAGATTTGACAGACGTAAACAGACCAAGGTATCTGTGGGATTTAATAGACACCTTCAGCTACAGCATCTCCTTGTCATCCGCAGGTGGTGTGTGACTCGACTGAGCCAGTCTTCAGAGATGTCTTCAACTGCTACAGCTCCATGCTGACCGACACAGCCACCAGTCTTCCGTTCAAGGTCAGCTCTTTACTCCTCACTGCTTTCTCGTCATGTGAGTTAGTGATGGCCTCAGTCGTGTCTTCTAGACTTCGAGACATTTTCGGTTGGACGAAATCCATAGTTTTAATAATAATAATTATACTGCCGTATATCTAGATAAAGTCCATTCAGATGCACTTAAAGCATTTAGTTGATCAAATTAATGGATTAAATATATGATGATAAATTAGTTCAAACATGACACACATGCATATATACGTATAGATTTTTTTCAAATTTACAGAAAAAGTGCTGTAATAAAGCACATATTTTCTTGTGTTCATAACAAAATATAAAATTACAAACGTATAGCAGTCGAAGCACAAATGCAGTTGATGCATCAAAATACACAGTTGATGCTTGCATCAAACGTTTTGACTTGAAATTCTGTATAAATCCATATAACAATTTTCATTGTGGCATTCCAATTCTAATCAAGTGTCGCCATCAATCGGGCTTCAAAATGTACATCAAAAGAAATCTGCTAGGTTTTGTCGGAAATGTGCCTAGTCCTTGCTAACTGCTTACTTTTGATGCAACCAACAACAGTATTTGTGCTTCGATTGCTATAAGTTTGTAATATGATTTTATAGTTTTGTTATGAACACAAGAAAATATGTGCTTTGTTACAGCAGATAATGGAAATGTGCAAAGCCTTTCACTGGAACTTTCACTCAGGTGATTTTCACTGAAGTTGGTGGAATAGTGGATTTTCACGTGTAGCACCCTCGATTTTGTTAGTGATATTTATGTTCTGCGATGTCAACACAACTATGGAGCATACAAATAAAATACATTTCTAAGCAGTGGCTCAGTGGTTAGAGCACCGGACTGTCAAGGAAAAAGACCAGTGTATGAGTCCTTTTTCTTCACTCTTTGTTCCTCTGAGACTCAAATAGCTGTAGGTCCCTTCTACCTGGTGTAGGTCCCTTCTACCTGGTGTCTGTGCTACGGGAAATAAAAGATCCCACACGGGGGTAAATGTGTAACCTATCGCGGACTGACAAACTCACACAGCACCAATTATGAGTTGAATTAGCAGCTGCCAAAACACTTGCTCTGATAATGGAGCAAAGCGCCATGAGTGCCTAGTCTGGTCTAGATAAGACATTATCATTATAATTATGACTGTGTATTTCAGAGTAAAGTGCTGGACATGATTGCGTTCTTCACAAGTGTTCCCGAGGCAGAACAGAAACTTCTCAAGTGAGTTCCGTCTAATTAATGTTCAGTTCTGTATAATGCACCTGCTTGATCCATGCTGAGTTTCTGGGTTATTATTATTTCTTGTACAGCTAATTTGGTTCTTGACCCGATATGCTATTTTGTGTTTTATCCCGTTATCGTTACTGTATATTTGTATTTTGCACCACTTTATTTCATAATGTATAATTGCAAACCAGTTATTATGTGATATTATAAATTATAAAAGGGACTGAACTATGAGGGTAGCAAAACCAAATGAGATTTATTTTTATGTATAAATTACAGCTTTTTTGTGACTTTATTTTCTATCATGCTATGCACGTTTTAATGTGTTTCATTTGTGAAAACAGAAAACAGTTGGATCGCTTCGTTGCTGATAACTTCCCCAGTAAAAGCAGCGAGTATCAAGTTGGTACACCACGACACTTGGATTACATCTGTGCCTTGAACAAGGTGAGCAGGCCCCACTTTCTTTTTGTTTCTCAGTTTTAGCCTTTCGATAATAGCTTAGGAAATACTTCTTTCATTTATTTACATAATGCATTCTTTACCTGTGTGGTGTATATACGTAGATATCTCATTTATCAACCTTTTGTTGATAGCTTACCAGTAAAACTTCAACCTTTGCTTACATAATACCTTCCTTGTCAGTTTCGATATGTAAATGTCTTTTTTATAACTTTAAAACTGCTGCATTCGTTTACATAATTCATATCTAATTTGTGTTTTACTAGGTTATTCTGATTTGGGAATAGTTATATTAATTCATGCAATTATTCAGAAAGTTTTTAATAAAAACTTAATAAATTAACATGAGCAAAATGTTTCAAATTGAAAAAAAGAATGGCATGTCAGACTGTGCTGTAGATCCTGAATGGTCTGGAACTCTCCGGAAGTCTCTTGCTCCTGGATCTGCTGATAAGCGTCCTGTGCACTGAATCCCAACACGTCTATGAAGACGAGATTCAGGCGTCGTTGGCACGATTCACGCAACGGTAAACATCACGAGATGTTCTTTGTGATTGCTCTGAGTGGAGGAGGTGTCAGTTTCCCTCGTTTATTTACTACTTTAGATTATAAATCGTTAACAAACATTTACAGGATTTCAGGAACTGTTGTGAACAGATGGCAGTAAATGTACCAAGCCAGTAAAAAAAAAAATTATACTTTTATTACATATACATGTTATATTTCTCATACACTTATTAAGAATAAATCAACATTATGCTGAAAAAAATATAGCAATTATTTTATTAAAAAAGCAACTACCTGAGCTGTCTCTGGCTGTATATGTATTTAATATAATAACATAGTACCAGGGCTGTTGTGCTAGCATCAGAAGTTGTCTGCAAGAATTGAACTGGATCTGTGTTGGCAGCCTGCCTAAGGAACAACAGAAGCCTGCATTAGATGTGCCATTTGCAATCTTCACAAGCACCGATCACTACACTCCCAGCCAGAGGAGGGCAGCACTGGAGCGCGTGTGTCTGAGCATGCTCAGAGTTGTCCACACTTCGGCCGTCACCGAGTTTTTCTGTGACCACATAACCGAAGTGATGACTGTCATTGAAGCTCGCCCTCCAAAATCTGAGGTACAACAATTAATTATAATAATAAAACAGTAAAACATTTTGTAAATTAAATGTAATCAGTAGTTTGACATATTGATATTGTCCAAATGTTGTTCATCAAAAAAAAATACAGCCATCCAAAGTATTGATGGGACATAGTTATTAAGTGTACAAAGTCGTTGATTTTTTAAAAAATGTTAATGGTTTAGTCATGTTATGAAGTATATAGTCATGTTATAAGTCATGTTATGAAGTATATAGTCATGTTATAAGTCATGTTATGAAGTATATAGTCATGTTATAAGTCATGTTATGAAGTATAAAGTCATGTTATGATGTATAAACTACATCTATTCTAACATCATGTTTGCAGATGTTAACATCGCCCAATGTGTTTTAATGGATGACAGTGTTGTTTAAATGTGACCAAGTCCCTTGTAAAGTGCGCATTACATCTTACGTGTGAATTATTAAGTGGACACATTTTGGGAGTGATTTTTTCACAAAGGGGGTTTGTTAATTGATGTTTAATTGGCTGTGAAAGTTCCCAGTAAATCATAGGACAGTTTCTCCGTACCAAGGAGCTCAAGAAATACTATAAAAGTTACCAATAACTAAACTGATTGTGGCCTCGTCCCATATGTACCTTGGTTTGTGTTGCAGCTGCCTGAGTCTTTGCTGTTGTCGCACCTGTGCAGCTTCGAACTGATGGAGGTGCTTTATGGGCGTCTGTCCAAGAACGAGGTCAGCAGTAAAGAGAGCAGGGTCAACCAGGTGTTTTGTCAAGGTCATGTGGAAAAGGGCAACGAACTGACAACCGCCATCACAAAGTATGTGGGGTTATTATCTGATGAGTCGGTGCTTATTGAGAGATCAGCAGAACTGCCACCACCCGTGACTGACAGAGGCACTTACAAACCTAAACCAACAACACTTCTAAAAGAACTATCAAAAATATTGTGCGACCACTGCCACTATTACATCTCATATTCCGTATCTTCTTCCTAAACAAACTAACTGTTTGGTCTAAAACTTGACTGCTCAGTTCTAATGCTAAGAGACATCTTAAGATATAACCTTAGTAACTAATCGAGTGGCCCCAACTTTGAAGCATCTTTTTCAATTCAGAAGAAATGTGGAACCACAGACTTAAGTTATGGAAGATACATTGTCAGACTGAAGACACTGAGAAGCATCTACTCTGAGCAGCTTTAAAAACACATCTCTAAGGAGCGATCTCAAAATGTTAATTTTGACACTACTCAAAACAAATGTGATTTAACCTCAGACCCCCATACACGAAACTGAATTAGGGGAAAGCAGTGTTAGTTGAGCCATTTTTCATTCTTTTTGATGTCTAGGGTGCAATCATATGCATAAGTCAAAATTATTTTTACTCACATAAACTATGATTATTAATATATCATTTTATACGAAGATAATATATCTAGCATGCATAGATAATTATATATAGCTGATTCAAATAGGGTTGGTAAGCTGGCTCAACTAACACTTGGGGTGGGGGAAGTTGAGCCACAGTGTAGCATAAGTTGAATGGTGGGGGTGTTCACAGTTTTCGGTGAACGGTGGCGTTATGGCCCCACCTTTTAGGTTACAAAAATATATAGAGTAGGAATCTTAGCAAGTAGTGTAGTCCAGTAATGCAGTATATGCAAATAGGTTTGTGTCGAGTATTGTCGGTATTGGGTAATGTTTTTAATGTGCTGGTGATGATGCCATGAATTGTATTGTGTTGTATGAATATTACTACATGTACTGTATTGCTATGTCGAAGTGTGGGCTCTGGGAGCATTGTGTCCAAGCGGCTTTGTATGAGGCTCAGCCACATGCTTGGCGCATGTTACAGGGTCCACACTTCATGCTTTTAAGCGGAATAATATGCCATTAGGCATACTCTTAATAAACGTCATTTATTTGGCCTTTTCATATCCTTACACCTGGCTTGCGTCGTTGGTTGCATAAATGGGAGTATGCAACATTGGCACAGCCAATGTTGCATATAGGTTTTTATGCGAGCAACACCACATACAATTAATGATTGGTCCATTGCTAATTTATTCTATTATGCCAATCCAGCAGAGCTGGGTGACGCGCTCTGTGACCCACTTTGCTGCCTCCATAATTTGAACCAATCAGCGCGCACCAGCTGCGCGACGCTACAGATTTCAAACTTGGACTAGCCACTTCGTTTTGTGAAAGCATACGGAGTGGATGCGCTTTGAAAATTTGTTTTTCTCTCATCGAGTTTAGCGAAATTTTTGCGCTTCCTTTATCATTGGTCTTCGAGCAAGCTGATTTACGTCGAACAAGTTGAACGAGGTGAGTGTCGACGGCGCTCAGTGCTCGAGCGAGTGTTTTCCTTTGTTCTTGTTGCGCCATTTTGTTTTGCAACGGTCTTTGTTTGCTTCGTTTAATTTAACCGTCGGCCAGTAAATGTCGTCGTCGGCTAATTCGCCGCTTAAGGTTTTGATTTTGGGGCATAGTCACATTTATTGGCTTGGTGAGCATGCACGGACGGGAAATCCGGCCGGGCTGTTCACCGATTTTTGGGTACGGGACCAAAGTTGCAAAGTAAATTACTTGGGAATTCGGGGCCACGCTACCCTCCCTTTCCTCACCAGCGGCCATGATGCGTA
This sequence comes from Lamellibrachia satsuma, assembly GCA_033239005.1. NCBI lineage: Eukaryota > Metazoa > Annelida > Polychaeta > Sabellida > Siboglinidae > Lamellibrachia > Lamellibrachia satsuma. The sequence goes on from BSQZ01000026.1 coordinate 558,353, forward strand.
TCGCACGTTTCACGCGGATGTCTGCGTTTTACATTTGGGGGTAACGACCTAGATGCTGGATCTGCTCCCGATCCAGTACTAGTGGCGCTGGACATCCAGCGTTTGGCCGTTAAATTACTTGGTTTAGGCGTCAAGCAGGTCGCCGTTTGTCAGGTCATACGTAGACGTAAATGGCGCAACTTCACTTACGAGGAGGGTGCTGATCGTGTAATCCATGTCAATGACTACCTCGAACATTTCTGTAACGATACCGAAGGGATCTTTTTCTGGAGGCATAAGCGCCTCTGGAATAGCATCCGCCCTGTCTTTCGCAGAGACGGAGTCCATTTTAGTGACATCGGTAATTTCAGGTTGTACCGCTCCATCCGAGGAGCTGTCATAAAAGCTGTAAAGCAGGTCACTGATGGCGGTGTGTAGCCACATGGTCATGGGTCGAGAGTGTTTTTCCGTTGTAACGGGCTGTCGATTGCCTGATGACAATATTTATGATAGTCTTTGACTGGATTTCATGTAACCACTTATTTCTACCATGATTATTTTTTTTTGTATTGGGTTCTCAGTTACTGCGTTCTTGGCTACATAGTGTGCAGTAACGTGTTATAGAGCTTTCTTCATTGTCATGTGATTTTTGTTGTGCTTACGCACTTTTCTATATTCATGTTACATGGTGTGTGGTCACACTATAGTGTCATGATCAACCTCAGGGGATTTATGTCGTGCTTCGTCAATAATTTTATCCATGTTACGTAGTGTGCATAGTCACACTGCAGTGCTTTGATCACTGTCATGAGATTTCTTTTCGTGATTCGCCACTGTTTTTATCCCGTGTTACGGTTGGTGGGGTGGTCACATGGTCGGTGACCGGTGGCGAATTGGCCCCACCTTTGTAGTTATTCCAGTTAGAGCTAGTGTATTTTTAAGCAGGTAGTTGTATTCATAGACTGCGTGATAGCATGTAGGACATTATGCTATTTGGTTTAAGGGTGTTCCATAACAATAGTAATGCCATTGTTTCATTTATTTGTTCTAGGAATACTGCTACTGCTTTGTGGTGAAATGTGGGCTCTATTGAACCCGACGTCCAGGAGGCTCGCATGGGGCGTAGTCAGCCTGGCGTTGGGTTGTGGAGCCCACATTTCTTTGTTTTACATTTCTTTGAAAAGTGGGCTTACCCTTAATCCCCACAATAAACGTCATTCATTTGGCCTTTTCATATCTCTATATCTGTGTTGTGTTGTTGATTGCATAAATGGGAGTATGCAACATTGGCACAGCCAATGTTGCATATAGGTTTTTATGCGAGCAACACCACATACAATTAATGATTGGTCCATTGCTAATTTATTCTATTATGCCAATCCAGCAGAGCTGGGTGACGCGCTCTGTGACCCACTTTGCTGCCTCCATAATTTGAACCAATCAGCGCGCACCAGCTGCGCGACGCCTACAGATTTCAAACTTGGACTAGCCACTTCGTTTTGTGAAAGCATACGGAGTGGATGCGCTTTGAAAATTTGTCCCACCCTCCTCCCCATCTTTCTCCCTGTGGTATGTTTACTTGTTAGCAGCAATTGTACATCTTTGGTGGAAGTGGGGTGTTCATGTCTCAAAGCTTTCCCATTTTTTGATTGCGATAGTGGACATGGGAGTTTTGGCTTTCCCAGAAGTGTTCACGGGTTTTAACGCTGGGACGCAGCTCGCCTCCCTTCCACCTTGGATTTTAGAACTGTTCGTGTAGCGAATTGGCCCCACCTTTGTAGTTATTCCAGTTAGAGCTAGTGTATTTTTAAGCAGGTAGTTGTATTCATAGACTGCGTGATAGCATGTAGGACATTATGCTATTTGGTTTAAGGGTGTTCCATAACAATAGTAATGCCATTGTTTCATTTATTTGTTCTAGGAATACTGCTACTGCTTTGTGGTGAAATGTGGGCTCTATTGAACCCGACGTCCAGGAGGCTCGCATGGGGCGTAGTCAGCCTGGCGTTGGGTTGTGGAGCCCACATTTCTTTGTTTTACATTTCTTTGAAAGTGGGCTTACCCTTAATCCCCACAATAAACGTCATTCATTTGGCCTTTTCATATCTCTATATCTGTGTTGTGTTGTTGATTGCATAAATGAGAGTATGCGACCACGGTTGCATACATGATTTTATGCTGGCAGCGGCGCGGGCAGGGCACGTGAGGGTCAATAGGTTATTATGTTAATCTAAGCGTAGGCAAAGATACCAGGATGACTGATTAAGCGCTCCCGTGACACCGCTAAACCAATCAGAGCGCGGCAGTCATTCGAATGACGCAGTTTGAAAGTAAGCAGCTTCACTCCGAATGTTTGATACATGCGGAGCAGACCTGCTTTCTCGGTTTTACAAGTTTTCGACCCACCCTCCTCCCCAATTTCTGCTGCTGAATGTTTTATTAATGTCGTGCTTGATAACATTTTGTACATTACCGGTGGAAGTGAAGTCACCACTTTCCTATGACGCTTTCCCAGTGGACTTTGGGTTTTTCATTCGGCTATCTGCCCGTTCACATAGGGTTTTGGTGCGGAGTGGAAGATGACTTCCCTTCCATCCTCGATGTTGGGATGGTTTATTGCTAATCAGGCGTTATGGCCCCACCTTTTAGGTTACAAAAATATATAGAGTAGGAATCTTAGCAAGTAGTGTAGTCCAGTAATGCAGTATATGCAAATAGGTTTGTGTCGAGTATTGTCGGTATTGGGTAATGTTTTTAATGTGCTGGTGATGATGCCATGAATTGTATTGTGTTGTATGAATATTACTACATGTACTGTATTGCTATGTCGAAGTGTGGGCTCTGGGAGCATTGTGTCCAAGCGGCTTTGTATGAGGCTCAGCCACATGCTTGGCGCATGTTACAGGGTCCACACTTCATGCTTTTAAGCGGAATAATATGCCATTAGGCATACTCTTAATAAACGTCATTTATTTGGCCTTTTCATATCCTTACACCTGGCTTGCGTCGTTGGTTGCATAAATGCTTTATTTGTATAATTTACGTAGGCCTTGTAAAAAAATTCATAACAACTCAGCCAACACATCTACCCAATGGGCATAATATGTCTCTGACAAGTCTACATGCTTAATTAATAAGTCAACACAATTAATGTAGATTTATAGGTAAATCACAACCAGTGTAACTAACTTCTAATATGTTGCCTTGTTGCTATCCGATGTACCAATTTACTTGGAAAAATTAATTTCTTGATGTATTTTGGGGTGAAGAACACTCGTCTTCGTTCTGTATCTGCTGCTCAACTAACCCTCCTTTTTGCTTTGGGTGGCTCAACTAACCCCATTTCAACAATTAAGCTTGTTTAATTAAACCATTTGTAAGTGTACAAACAATAAAGGTTGGTCATGTGCGTTGAGAGTTTACACACCATCAGACATTAATCACAATTACTAAGTTTTGAAAAACATCAAAAAAACATACTTTTATCTCACATGTTCTGACCGTTGTGACAAACGTAACCTACTATACATGAATCGTGTTCTAATAACATGTTCAATCACTGGGTAGTACCATGTAACTTTCGCTGCTGTTGTTTCCCGTGAAACATGGGTGGCTCAACTAACCCAGTGGCTCAACTAACAATACCTTCCCCTACATGGACCTCTGCCCTTATAGGCATTGAAACATCAACTTCGTATTCACCAGGTGGCACTACTGTTTTCAAAACAACAACAAATTTACTACATGCACTCGAAGTCGGCACCTTTATGAACTGATTAGAAAATAAAAAATTATTTTGGAGGAAAATACATTGATGTAAATGCTAAATGAAACAGCCTTCTCCCCAAATGAAATCAATTTAAATTAGTATCAAACATCTGATTTAAGCCCCCAGAGCAACTAAAATGATTCCAGAAGTGAGAGACCTTAGTTATGCAGAATGCCTAAATGAATGTGGTTGAACAACAGTAGCGACAAGGATGCTAAGAGGAGATCGTATGGAAGTCTAAGATATTGAGTGGGTAAGAAAAATTGGTAGAAATACTTTTTCTCACTTAAGATAGATAGTAGAACTAGAGGACATGAGGTAACATTAGTGAAGGATCAGTGTAGATTGGATATCTGAAAGTATTCATTCCCAAAGAGGACAATAAATGAACAAATTGTGTACTGATTGTGGAAATACTAGCAGCGTGAATATGTTTAAAAACAAGGTTGACACATGTCTCAGGAGGGCAGACAATAAAAATGTCCACTTGACATCATTTTATCTTGGATGGCAATCTTGATAAATCTAATCACTGATGGAAATAGACTGTATGACCAGGTATATCACCATCATAGCTAGCACTGTTGCTCTCGTGGGCAACGCTGTGACCAACATCGTCACCATGAGTTCCGTGTTGTGTTTCCAGGGCAGCCCATCAGGTGAAGTCGGAAGACTCCAGGGGCGAGAACGACACCTCTGGCCTGCGTCGTCAACTGCGCTGTGCGGCCTACAACACCCTGGTGGCTGTCATCTCGTGCACACAGACTGACATGAAGTTCTTCACAGCATTCCTCTTTACAGAGAAACCAGAAAAGGTGCATGTTTAGTTTAAAGTTGCCTCTGTGATTCATTTATCCAGAGCGAATCAGATTCGTTGATAATATGCATACTTTTGTTAAAATCATCACACAAATTGACTTTGATTGTTAGACCTGGTAATTTACAAAAGTGTGAATAATATATATATATATATATTTATGCAATAACCAACACAAGTCCGATGTAGGAGAGAGTTGAAACATATATATACCTTTGTAATACAAGAGAGCATACAGAAATTTGCATGTACAAAACTACTGTTTCTTTGGTGTAAACAGACAAATGACGGTGTCTTGCTTGTGTAGGGCCAGTTCTTGCTGGACAACCTGGTGGATGCGCAACGCAGCTACAAGTTTGACGTGGAAATAGATGTAAGTCTTACTACTTTCTCACCACCCTTTTGACTGTACGTCTGAGTATTATTAAGTCCAACACTATAGCCCATCATGTCACAAAACAAACTTTACTATAGATGCAATGCATGGTGGGATCAAGTGTCAACAACACATAATTTTATACTTTAAATTAGAGTTGGAACAATGATGTATCCATGGCAACAACAAGAACAATGATGTATCCATGGCAACAACAATAACACAACAAGTTAAAGAATTACTGTTTCAGCAAAGAATTTGTCAGACCAACAGTAACTGATATTAAACAGAAATCACAATGCTAATATCAGAACGCAAAAATCGGTTGATTTGACATTTGAATAACTTTTAACCTGATTGAGCGATTGTTTCTGCGCACGGCATATCTTGAATGACATTGCATGTTGTACTTCACCTTATACACCCTAGGCGCCACAGGTTATTTCGCGTAGGCTGTATTGACCCCATGTCTGCTTGAAGGCTCCTCTTGCTCGCAAGAAGAAGTTTGTCTCCATCCGGAAGGAGGCCCGTGAGACGGAGGAGGGTGACAGTGACACGGCCTCGGTGCACTACCTCGCGTCACAGTACCTCGCCGACAGCAGCCTCAGTGTCGACGTCAGCCGGTTTGACTTCAATGCATCGGTTCAGGCCAGTGTATGTCTCCATTTCTGTTATCCAACCCATATTGGCAGAGTTGTCGAGTCTTCTGCTCTGGGAAGGAACTCTCATTCGTTTTTGCCAATTTGTTCACATTCATCTCAAATTCAAGCAAAATCAGTTAGTAATAGAATGTAAATAGACAACTTGTATGTGAAGTCTTTGAAAGAAGTAACACAGAAGTGAAATACTTATAAAATTGAGTACTTACTGCAATGCCGAAAGCAGTAAAGTACATATTCATCAAATCTCATAAACGGTCACAAATAAATAAAAGAACATCAATCATGTATCACTTTGTATTTTATTACACTGCTGTGGTAATCATTACGTGTCATTAGTGTATCTACTTGGCATAGCTCTCCAGCAACAGTTCCACTTCTCTTTCCTTTTCAAATAGTCTCCTTCATTTTGAAACAATTCTGCATTTTCTATAACAAAAAGTGGTTGGAGGATGCATAAAATGGCCCTCTTGAGACTTTCAATGCAGATACCCCCATCCCACGCCCTTTCTCACACACTCTTTCCTTTATTTCAACCCCAGTAGGAAAATTTACTTCCTCCTAGTTATTTAACTTGGAACCTCTGTATTTTCTGAAGTAGGCCAAGGCAGTGTTCATTTTGAATTGTCCGTTGTTCAGCATTTGAACGTTACATAATAATATTGTCTAAAACGGCGTTATCGTGAACACTGCTTTCATCATGATAATTTATTTGAAATGATGTAGGCATTACAAATTTGTATTACTTTTTTAACAACCAACACATTAATATTTTGTCTATAAACCAACTACTGAAAAACAACACCTTCAACACCTATTGGCTATGAATAAAACCACGATTGTGGTTTGTCATAAAATCTAGTGCTAATGCATGTGAATATTGTCTGTTGTAGCCACTACAATAGACAATATAATGTGGCTGCTCCCAGTCTGTCAATTATCTCTATTTATCAACGTTTTTGAAATCCTGGATTATCTTCGTGCTGCGTATTATAAGTCGTGAATATACATAGTGTACAAATGGAAGGTCTGTGACTTTTTTATCTTTACACATTTTACATTGACTTTTAAAACTGCCCTTTATTCTGGGGCGTGGCTGCTGCTATCAACCTGTTTGAACCACGCATACACGTGCCAGTGTTGCCAAGCTGCACTCACCGTACCAGAACATTGCCTGCTTGGGGAAGTGTCTGCTGAAGCATGTTGCCGTTCAGAACATTGTTGATGAACCTACGGACATGCATGCAGCCGCCTAGTCACCCGTGGACGGCAACAATTGAACGATTGCATTTGTGTCGAAGACCAACGAGGCGTGGCACAACAGCCGGAATAAGACGTGGATCCAGACCAATAATCAGGGTGCCCAGCGGAGGGTGTCGCCAGGTCAGCTCTGTTGATAAACAAACAGGTGTTAACAGTGCCAACGTGATTGCACTGACCTCTACAGCCTCGGGTAACGGGTCTTACATTGTGCGAAGTTCCTCTCACCTTTGTGCGAAGTTCGCCCTGATTAACGCAAGATCCATACGTAAACAGGAGCTACTCGTGCGCGACTACATTGATGAACATGAACCGGACGTCGTCGCCATAACGGAAACCTGGCTGGCAGAAGGTGATATGACTGTCACATCCGAATTGTGCGGTGGGGATTTCACGTTCATTCACCGGCCGCGCAGTGGGGCCCGTCGTGGAGGTGGTGTGGGAGTATTGTTCCGAAAGATGCTGCAGCTAGTTTCACGTGCTGACATTGATACACATGCCTGTGAGACTTGTTGCGTTTTTCTGCGTAATATCTGTATTGGTTGCATCACTCGCGTGATTGTCGTCTACCGACCGCCAACGTCTAATTTCCGCACCTTCCTAGATGACGTCTGGAAGATTTTACTCATCGCCGCAGCCCACCCCACGGAGACTGTCGTGTGTGGTGATTTCAACACACGATATGGGGATTCTACATGCGCCGATGCAATGAACTTGGCAGATTTGATGGAGACACATGGTTTTGTACAACATGTACAAGGTGCAACATCTCACATCATAGCTACAACCGTTGAGCTGGAGACTTTTCTCACTGATCACCGATTGATTGAATGTGAATTACGCCACCCTAAACCAAAGCACATGACACGACGCGTTCAATACCGTAAGTACTCAGCCATTGACAGCAGCCGTCTTACTGCAGATCTCGCGGCGGCAGATCTTAACGTTCCTGAACAAAATCCTGAAGTTATCCTCACTTGATATGATGCATGCATACGTAGCATTGTTAACGCCCATGCCCCAGTAATCTCGCGGACTATCACTGCTAGGCCGATGACACCGTGGCATACAAGTGAACTATCTGTAGAGAAGCTTGCATTGCGTCGTGCTGAGCGTAACTGGTGACAAACTGGACTAACTGTACATCGTCAAATATACACCAGTTTGCGCAACACGTTCCGAAAATCACTTATGACAGCGCGATCGCATTACTACCGAACTGAGTTGACAAGTGCTGGTGGCAACATCCGACGTGTCTACCAGATCGGAAACACACTACTCGGTCAAGCCGGAGACCGGCTGCTACCCGAAGACGCTACACAAGCTACTATGGCAGCGAAATTCCAAGAGCGTTTTACGGAGAAGATTGATGCGTTGCGCCGCAATATGACTCAATCGTCAACTGAAGATTCAGCGACGAATGTGGCTGCAAGTTTACTGTGTTTTGAAGCTGCTTCACCTGCAGACGTGAAGAACATAATTTTAGCATCTGCTACCAAGTCATGTGAGCTGGACCCGCTGCCAACGTCACTCCTTAAACAGAACATTAAAGCTCTATGTCCGGCCATTACACGCATAATTGATGCATCGCTCTCCACTGCTATAGTCCCACAGTCGATGAAGCATGCCATTGTGACACCGGTACTGAAAAAACGAGGCTCTGATGTCAATGTGCTGTATAACTTCCGCCCAATATCTAACATTTTGTTTGTCGCTAAGACAATGGAGCGCTTCGTTTCGAGACAACTGCAACGCTTCCTGAATGAGAATGGCATACTTGGCGTCTACCAGAGTGCCTACCGACCACGCCACGGTGCGGAGACAGCACTCTTACGTATTCACAGTGATGTGGCACAAGCGATTGATGCTCGACGTGGAGTACTTCTTGTGCTTCTTGATTTAACAGCAGCCTTTGACACAATAAATCACGATATCCTACTACGGAGACTGTATGGCTATGGCATACGTGGCGAAGCGCATGCGTGGTTGGCGTCATACCTATATGGTCGTACCTCTGCCGTGTGTGTCGGGAAAGAAGTGTCTGAATGTACCGTGATGAGATCTGGAGTTCCACAGGGGCGGTTCTTGGGCCGGTGCTCTTCAACGCCTACATTGCGCCTCTAACGAATTTACTCAACCGACACGACGTACACCACCATCTGTACGCCGATGATACGCAGTTATACGTTGATTTCCCACCGTTTGACCATACAAATGCTCTTATCCGAATGGAGGCGTGCATCAGTGAAGTTAAAACGTGGCTCTATGACAACGGACTGGTTCTCAACGAGCGCAAAACGGAAGCAATTGTCATACACTCATCGAGCTTGCGCAGACCAGTACACATTGAGCACGTTGACGTCTGCGAACAATATGTAGCTACATCGACCATTGTCCGTGACCTTGGCGTTGCAATCGATGCTGATCTGTCGATGGTGACGCAGGTGGCAAATGCATGTCGAAGTGCTTACTACCATCTCTCGAGAATTGCACGGGTACAAGGGGCAATGACAATCAGTGTCTGCAAATGCCTTGTCAATGCACGTGTGACATCAAGAATCGATTATGGTAATGCTATGCTCTTTGGCTTATCTGACCATCTGCTGCACCATCTAGAGAGGGTTCAACGCTCAGCCGCTCGTGTTGTGATGCAACTTCGACGAGATGATCGGCGATCTGTCACTGCTGTCCTGCAACACCTACACTGGCTCCCAGTGAGAAAGTGTATCGAGTACAAATTACTTATGGTTGTACACACGGCACTGTATGCAGGCACGCCAGTGTATCTTGCGTCACTGCTACATCATCACTCGCCACGCAGGACCCTACGCTCTGGTGGTGGTTTACTTCTTGATGTTCCACACGTAAACCTAGAACGTTATGGTCGCCGGGCGTTTGCTTGTGCTGGGCCGACATTGTGGAACTCTCTGCCACTGGAACTACGCGATCCAGAACACCAGGCAGTTTGGAAAACTATTGAAGACATTTCTGTTCTTAAACTAATTTAATCAGACCTCATTTAACCTTGGTATTATTCATGCATACAGTTTTACTAATGTATAGTTTTATTTATCTTAGGTTTAATTACATTTTAGTATCTTTTTAACCTATTTAATATAATGTAGGCTTTTATTATTTATTATCCAATATGATCAGGTGTTCAGAACTTTTGCAAATCGTTTGCTTTATCATTGCACTTACCTGCAATTTTACTATACATAGGTTTATTTATATATACGTATGTATACATATTAGCATTTTGTTTCCTAATTTTACTTTTTATTTATTTCTCTTAAAAGCATCTTTATGTCTCTTAAAAGTTTGCCGATTTGTAATCACCCGTGAACGGGGCACTAGTCCCGGATTTGATGGTGAATAAATAAAGTATATTATTATTATTATTACCGGCCTGCTCAGGTGTAATGCTTTTTTACAGATATGTTTTGATATTCGTGCAGTTGACTTAAGTTATGTTTTTGGTGGTAGGGGTTTTCAGGGTCCATGGGATCAGGCACCGGGGAAGACAGGAGATCAAGGAGCAGGCAGTCATCAGCCACAGCCCAGGTACCCCTCCCGCCACTGTGGGCCATTGGGTTGCAATCACTACCTTTCTTGAGTTCTGTGGTCCAGTTCCGTGGTCCAGTCATATGGCAGTCATATGGGGGCAACACAAAATCACATGTAAAATTCATAAAAATATAAAAGATTTGTATTAAAGAATTTTTCCATGAATTTTAAATATTTCATTAAAACGAATGTTATTTTTTGTACTGAAAATTCAATGACTGGAATAAATAAATCTGTTCAATCACCATGCAGTTTGTTAAGACATGTGATGCACTAGTAAACAGTGTTGACGTATGACGCACGAGTGCTCCTGATACAGAGATGCCACTTCAGTGTGCATTGACGTCTTCTTGATCTAATAAATCACATCGGATACAAATTACGTTCATTTTAATTAAATATCTTAAATTCACGTACAAAGGCTCGATGGAGCAATTCAGTACTATGAATTTTTTTTATTGTTGAATTTTACACGTGATTTCGTCTTGCCCCCATAACTGGACTGCGAAACGGCAACGTACAGGTGTTTGGCCTACTGACTATGTTTCATAAAGTTTGGTTCTATAGACGTAAATAGAAATTAGAAAAACAGTAAAAGCTGTCTCGACCCTTTGTTTAGCCCAATGTGAATCTGTTTGTTGATGTTCATATCTGTACATGAATAATTTAAGTAATGGTGTAATAAGTGAGTGTACTTTGGTTGAAATCATCAAAAGGAATGACTGATCGTTAGGTCGGGAAGTTGCGAAAGGGTGAATAGCGGTATGTTATAGGATACACTAGTTGGTTAAACATGCAGTTTTTTGTAAACTTTTTGTTCAGCCAAACCAAGCTTAATTGAATAGTTTGTCTGATGATTTCATCACAACTAAATAATGCATTTGCACAAACGAGCTAGCTTGTCGTAATTGATGGTTAGATTTCAAAATGAGGCTAAGATGACGAGTAAAAATTTATGGGCATAGATAGGTTTATGTGTAATTGTGGATATAGAACTGTGGTAGCAGATAGTTTAAACAGCCATTGTCTTCTCTCACTGTGTTATTAAAAAGAATATTTATAATCACTATGTATACTTTGGATATGTATTCACCTATTGAATGTCATTTACATCTTTAAAAAGATTTAGCCAAAAAACAAAATCAACAATTTTGTTAGTCATTTAGTATTGTTGATAGTGTCATTTGTTAAATTGTATGACACAATCTTATAGTTGGCAAGAGGAGAGCAATAGTGTAATATGGAAATACTTAAACTTGTGGCGTTTCACAACAATGTTTCAACAATATTCAGACTTAAAACAATTATGTCATGTATATCTATCATAATACTATAGATTAAATGTACATCTAACTGCGCACCATATTCTTTGTTTTTGAAATTGACTGACAGTTATGTTCTCATGGATGAGTGCGTGTTTTGCAGGAGCCCTCGGTTGCCACAAAAGAGGACTTTGTGGAGATGGATATGGATGAGCTGAACCAGCATGAGTGCATGGCAACTCTGACAGCACTGTTGCAGCACATGGCACGCAGCAACATCACACCACCAGTAGACAAGGTCTGTGCTGAACCAACATGAAGTCTGTCATGTTTTTGTCCATGACAGTGGCTTGTATAAATGATGTATCAATCATAAATAGCAAATGGAAGTGGCATATTGCAGTAAAATAAAAAAACACTTCTATTGCACTAAAATACTTGGGAAACCCAAGCTCAGCAGCGCACCAAAACAAAAGGGTTAGACGGTTTCTAGTTGGTTAGTAATTCCAGTCGTAAACAGTTGGATCGGTATACTGAGCAACTGTGGGAGATAAGCAAGTTGAAACAGGTGGGTTTTTCGTTGACGGTGAAATGTTATTAATTTCCTGCTGACTTAATGCTAATAGGGAGTGAGTTTCACAGAGTTGGTGTAGCAACTGAGAAAGCTCTTGTTCCAACGTTTGTCTTAACACTGGGAACAAAAAGTAGATTAGAATTAGATGATCGAAGCTGTCTGGGCTGTCTTGCAGGAGTGAGCAGTGAATGTAAATATGCTGGATGAACGTGCTCGATAGGTAAATGTACCAATCTTAAAAATAATGCAATATCATACAGGGAGCCAATGCAGTGATTTAAGAAGTGACACTGAGTGAGAGAAACGAAGAAACAAACAACTCTACACACCAGTATGTTACAACGTAGTAATTACTGTTGCACGCAGTTTAATTGTTGAGTCAAACAGAATTGTCTATTTTTAAACTGTGCAGGCTGTTGCCATGTCAACCTCTATTGTTTAGGGTGTGTCACCTGTTGCCATGCCAACGTGGATGGAGTGCCTACACAGGAAGTTGAAACAGAGCAGTACCGCAGTGAATGTGAAGCTGTTTATTAGTAGACTCATCGTCAATGCTGAAGAGGTGGGTAAAAGCATGAAGAGGATTTTTTCCTATCAATTAATAAAGGCAAATTTTTTATAAACTCCTGTTCACCAAATATCTGTTGATATAAGAAAACTGTAAAGTTTTAGTTAACTGTAATAACTGACAAAAAAAGAGCATCAAAGAATGTAAACCATATAAGCTGTATGATATCATTTGTACTACCGTTAGATATAACATACATACGTTTGATTGGCCTCTTGATAAGCCAATGGTTCTTTGTCTATTTGCCATCAGGGGTTTTGTGTTTGATGACAATCTTGTTAGGTATTGAAGCAGGATGGATTTTTACACAGGAACAGTATATTCCATAATCCGTCAGAACGTTGGTTGATTGAAGAGTTAAAATACTTCATTCATCAGTTCTCCCGGACAGGCGATCCAATCTCCCGGAAGTGAAAGCAAAAATGTTTATTCTAGTTTATCGTACTCGGCACTATGCTGCATGACTTATATAATTATATTTCTGCCTGAGTATCGTCTTGCTTGTTTTTCTGGGACAAAATAAACGTGTTTAGGCTTGCAGCCATGTACCATGTCTAATTGGCCATTATTCATCATGTGTTCAGGCATACAACGTAATCACGACACAATCATGCCGTTGTTTTTCTGGGTCAACCGTTTCTCGGAAAGACAAAAGAAATGTGTTTCTGATTGGGTGTTTTTCTTCACGTGTTCTGGGGATATTGCATCATAAGGTGCTTAATTAGCTGTTTATCGCAAGGAAACATAATATGGTGAAGTGACTGAAGCACAACAGTGGTTCACAATCTGGCATCACGATTCGACTTCACAGCAGCTGACCAGCTAGATCACCTGGTCACTGAATTTCCAGGACTACCAGCTGAGTCAGAACGACGATGAGCTGCCATCATTCAACAGCGAGACACGAGTTGACTGCTTCTGAGCAGAGATGGCGTGCGCTCTTGTCAAGCAAGATTAACACACACGTTCCTGTTATTCGTTTGTGCCCGACAACGCTCTGCTGAAATGTGCAAAGACTGCAACGTGGGATTATGTTCGGGACCACCAGTGAATGTTGTGTGTTGTAAATATGTTAACTGTATGCATTAATGCCCTATATGAGACTGACATTTCTTATTCTGTTTTTGTCAGGTCTGGTAAACTGTTTGTGATCATCTTATATCATATATGATGTTGTTTGTGTAATATAATGTGTTGTTTGTGTAATAAAATATGTAGAATACTATTGCCTGTTGTGCAAAGTATTCTATTTGTACAGTAATTATTTTGTATGCTGTCCATGCAAATTCCCCGAGACCCGATTTATGCACAATTCCCCAATTTTCTGAAACCCTCCAGTTTACACACAATTCCCTGAATTTCCAAGACCCTCCGATTTATGCATAAATCTCCTGCACTGACATTTCTGAAACTTGGAAGACATTAGTGTTTTCATGTCATGAATAACAGCAGTTTGTTTCTGTAGCAAACAAAAAAACAGCCTTCAAAGTTTTAATTTAGTATTAAAATCTAATATACATTGATTCTGATGAAGTTCACAGAAAACTAGAGATTTTTTCATAATAAACATGTAAAACCATTGAAATCAGACAAATATGCATCAGAAACCACATTTCTGCAGTGCTTTATTGGACAGTCTGCTTTGTGGGTGTTGTATGTGACCCTGAGAGGTTGCGTGTATTTGTAGGTGTTTCGTCCATACGCCAAGTTCTGGCTCCTTCCCCTGATGGATGTCATCGTGACTGGTGTGGCGGGAACTGACGAGCTCAACTACTTCATTGTAGAACTTGTTGTCACACTACTTGCCTGGCATGTCACTGCTATCCCTCAGGTACGTGTGTGTGCATGCATGTGTACGAATGGGCGTGAGGGTGGGAGTGCAGGTGCGTGCGTGCGCGTGTGTGTTATGCAACTCGAAGTCAATGAGTTGTGTCACACCTGTAGGCATGGTTACTGTAGTCATGGTTACTGTAGGCATGGTTACTGTAGGCATGGTTACTGTAGGCATGGTTATCTCGGTTGCCTGTTTTTGTACGGGGGACACAACAGCACAATGGTATAGTGTTGGAATCTCAAATGGGAAAACGTTGGCACGAATCATGTAATGCCGGTTGAAGTTTGTTCAGTTCCGCTTGGTCTTAGTTACCAAGGTTATTCAACTGTATGACTTTATAGCTGGCAAGCTGATGGAATTATACGAAAGAACAACGTTTGCTTAGTAATATAATCTCAGAATGAGTGAGAGTTCCTGTGCGTAGTTTTGATAATTGTTTCTGGTTGTTCCTGTTTTAGGACAGTGATGCCACTAACGACCTCCTGGAGTTCCTGATGCGGCAGTGTCATCACGACACTAGACAAGTCCTCAAGAACAACCTGGAGATGCTGAAGACGCTTGTTGAAGTGTGGCGCGAACGTGTGAAACCTCCCACCAGGTACGCTGCTGCACCGCCTGGTTAAAACATGGCTTGGTGCTGCCCTCTGTCATTTCTCTTAGCAGAGATCGCCCTGGATCAATCACAGCTGTCAAAGGGCGTAGTAGCACACGGAGGCTAGAAAGTCTGACTCTCTGACAGGGGGACTGAGATTCAAATCCTCTGCACTGTTTCGAAGCTTCGGCAATTTTGACTCCACGTTGCCTCAGTCTGCCGTCTGAATATATGAGTACCTGGCTATATACAGTGGTGGATATGTGAATATATTATAGTCTTCACGCTGTAATTGTTGACTGGCTGAAAGCTTCCCAGAGAGGTCGAATAGGTGTTTAAGAACTTACCTGTACTTACCTTTCACATTTGTATGTAATAAATGAAGACAGGTCTTGATGTTTTTGCTGCACTCCGTACCCTTTAATGAATATTTCATCATCTTTTTTACTTTACATTGATGCCCTATGAAAACTTACATGTTGAGCTTCCCGTCACTCAAGTAAATATGTTTAAGAGTTCATCCACATTTCAGAGTTATCTACGACAACTTCAGTGAGAAAAGTACAAAGAGTAAGCGGAATTTAACCGGCATTCAACTCGCTGGTTTGATGCTGGCCAACAAGATTAACCCTTTCTACCCCAGTACCAGTGGTGAAGTAGATAAAGACAGGTATGGAACCATTGTTTGCATTTCCAATGTTGCTGCCAAAACGAGTACTTAGTGATAATAAATCACTTTTTTTATAAATAATTCAAAGTACATTACACATTTTTTTAAAAGTTACTCTATAAAAACTGCATCAGTATTCTAATATGTGTACTGCCATTGATGCAGAGGTTTTGGTGCAGAAGAAAGGTGTAGAAGAACCTATTATGAATTAGGACACAAGGTCTTATCATAATGGTGTCTGAAGATACAATAGGTTGTCAAAACATTAGCAGGTTTTTTTGTAACAAATATAGATGTCCTTGTCTGTCATGCTGTGACCATCACATACGTTTCATATTCAGTCGTCATGACGCAATACTGCCTGCACTCGCTCAAGATCATCAGCCTTATGAACTGTGATTTAAAAAAATTACAATGTTTGGGAAAATAAATCGATGTTGACAGCTGTTGACACCTTCACCCTTAAAATAATTTTGTGTAGTGTCTTGTTTTGAGACCATCCCTTAAGAAACACAGTCCGACATGTGAGAGTTTGAGAATCGAATAACTGCAGCACTTTTCGTTGCAGATTCTACAAACAACTTGCGATGAACATGACCAACGAGTCAAAGCAGGTTTATGCTCCCGCTGCTGAGGTCGTTGGCATGGCGATGGCCTTGATGTCAGACTCGGAGATGGGAGAAGTTGAGCTGGATTGGCAGGAGCAGTATGCAGACAACATTGCAAAGATGTTACAAGCAGTGAAACCAGACAAGTTCATCAACTGTGTGTGGAGTATGCAGCGTCACCATCCTGCCATAGTTGACAAGTCAGTTAATCTGTGTGCTGTAGTCGGTGCTGTTGTCGTGTTGTTGTCACAATGTTAATACAATTATACAACACTATTGCAGTAAAATCCTTGGAAAACCCAAGCTCAAAACAATAGGGTTATGCAGTTTCCAGTCAGATAACAATTCCAGTCGTAAACAGTTGGGTTGGTAAGCTGAGGAGCTATGGAGGATAAATGAGTTTAAACAAGTGGGTCTTTAGTTGATGACGAAATGTTATTATATTTCCTGTTGATGCTAATGCTAACAGGAAGTGAGTTCCGCAGAGTTGCTGCAGCAACTGAGAAAGCTCTAGTTAATTCATTTGTCTTAACACTGGGTACAAAAAGTGGATTAGAACTAGATGATTGAAGCTGTCTGTTACCAACCAATCAATGTTGACGACTTTGGTCATGTGACATGCTTATAGCGAAGTCAGTCTGGTGATGAAGGCCGACAGATTCGGTCAAATTATTTGAAGACAGAACCATAGTTTCTTGAGATGTAAAAATTATGTCGAAATTTGCATTTCGATAAACCGGAATGCCAATCAGTTCAAGGATTTAGAGAATAATAACGTATAATGAAACCAGAAGGTATATAATTTACCAGAAAAATAAAAAGCGTTTATCGTGTCCACCGTTTTTCGACTGCAATAAACCGTTTGCATCAAAATAACAAACATAAGTTCCAATGCAACACATCAGTCACCAGTATTTATATTTGATGCAGTCACAGTTTTGTTATAGATAAATAAATAAAAGTTATTCGATGCGCCAGTATCTAGCTTAAGGTATCACTGCGCTTACAAATTAACAGTCCATTAAAATATATTAATAAATAAATGAAAAGACATCGCATAAAAGTCCTTCATGACAATGGTTAGTCCTTAAACAGTATTCTACGCAATGCCATATGCACATTCAGGTGGCGCTTAAGGTAGTTGGGGTGACTATTATATCTTTGTCTTGAGGCCAGACACGGCTGCTGAAATTACGTATTTTGAAAAAAATATACTCAAAATGTGTTTCCTCTGTATTCCAATAGCTTTATTTGTAAATTATCAGTAAAGTTAATTTTTATAATGATTACATACCTCTAAATAACTTTTGTTCGCGAAAGTGTGTCCCTATAAATAATCCTGTTTTGATTTTCAAGATGGAGAACAAGTTCGAAAATATGCGATGTTTAGACTTTAGCAACGCTGCCATAAATTCACCGTATGCTATCTTGTTTAGTACGAATAGATTCCCCTTTCTGTTCTCTAACCGTCTATCTAGACGGCATCCCCGCCCTTTGACCCATATTCGCTGAACATCGTCATATATGCAACCAGGATTTTTCCGACTATCTCCTTATTTGGTAATCGGCATTGTGCTATGTCACCTCTCTGTAACATTTTATAATTATATTTTATAATAATTATATACTGATATATTATTATTGAATGCTTGTACAGTTCATATCAAATAAATTTACTTCTGATTCTGATATAAAATCTTTGCCGGCCATTTGCAGAAAATGCATTTTTACAAATTTATAATCCGCATAACTCTGGTAATATTAAAGTCATGTCAATCAGATTTACATTGTTATATTCTGCATTACTCTTTCCATGCAATAACAACCTTATATTTGTAATAACTTGTTTAATTTATTTGTAATGAAGGTATTTATAGCGAAAAACACTGGATATTTTTTCAACAATATTTGAAAGATAGGCAGCTAAAGCATGCATAGTCTTATATATAGGCCAGTGCTTTGAATTTGATGCATTGCCTGGCATACATAGCAGCAGCTATGACTGACACTGTCGGTTCTGATCTTCTTCCAGGTTCGTTTCCAAAGTGCTGTTCATCCTGCCCCAGGTTCACGGAGAGTTCAAGACCTGTTGTCTCGAGATCGTCCTCAGTCGTTTCCAGCACGTTGAGAATGTCTTCCAAGAATTGAAGAGCAAAGGGTTAATTGCATCTCTCAGCCACAGGTGGGTACTGCTAAATACGAAGGACTTGTGTTTGGATTGATGTCTGTTTAACATTCGGTAGATTTCTTTGCTCTGATATCATAACAATGGACACCATATACAGGGCAACCCAAGATAAAGAGGTCCCATTAAGTTTTTTTAGAAATGTTATGATTTTAAATTAAAATGCAGAAACTTTGAAAACCATTACTTTTATTAAAAAAAGAATATTGCTATTATTATAGAGATGAAGCAACCCAGTTGGTGAGTCTGAGGCTAGTGCAAGGCATGCTGGGACAGCTCAAGCCGGCCGAACTGCTGGTCGTGTTGCCCGCAGTGACAGCCTTCATCGGCCACCCAAGCAGCTCCTGTAGAGCAGTCATGTATCATATCCTTATGTGGATCTATGACAACTACAGGTAAGGCGTAGGGTCTGGATAGTTTGATTTCGTACGTAATTTGGACATATTTGGCAGCACATATCGCTTTAAAATTACACTGTGTTCTCCCTCGTAGTTCCCTTTTAAAGGCACGAGACCGACTAGTTGTTGGCCTGTTGAACTGCTTTGGTTGTTTTCTTTTCCACTTCTTCCTATCGGCAGCTTCTCCCTCCACGTTTTCCCCTCCTCTGCCTTCCTCACAACCCTCTTAATGCTGTCTTCCCATTGTGATATCCTATCTCAGTCCTGCCACAATAGATGTTGGCCATAGCCTACATTCAGGAATCGTCCACCATTACCCACAAAAAAGTCCCTACGAAAATGAGGATTGTACGTGATGAGTGATTTTTTCCGAGCCCTGTTTGTATTTTCCAGGGAGGAGAACACAGAGGATGCACACAAGATAATGACCTCTGTCAAGGACACACTGCTCCAGGGCCTCTCGGAGGAGGATGTCAAGAACAAGTATGTTGTATTTGTTTTTAACTTGACAGGCCTGCAAATGTTGATGTTTTAGAAATTGTAAATTGATGGTTTTGTTTAATGTTTTATATTTAATTTATTTATATTTTTTATTTGTATTTATTATTATTATTACTAAATTGTAGGATTTGTAAATTAATTGATGTTCTTAGAATTATAATCACATATTTTATGTATGTATTTATTTATGTTGTGTTTTGTTTATCCATTGTTTTGACTTAAATTGTATCATAAATTATACAACTGTGGATGAAATCTTGAAATTAAGCTTTTATTATCACTGCGCTGTATTTCTGCTATAAGATTTATACATGTGGTTGCACATTTTCTATTACTTATGACACAATTTAATTGTCTTATGGACCGGTTAAGGTATGAAAAGGATAAGTAAAAGCCTGTTTACATGAGTGATTAGTATTACGATTCATCGGGCGACACTGTCGCCCAACTATAGCAACAAGAAACGATATGTTGAACTGGTAGGGCAACACATTCAATCAGTCGGATTACTAAATGCTTGTGTGAACAGGCCTTAAGTATAACACCCAATTTACAAATTCAAACAGACGAATACATAAATAGAAACGTTGCAGGTTGACGATGTTGAACTTCTGGAGTGACGAGACGCGTCTACCGAGCAGCACGTTCGACCGCCTAACAGCCATGTTGGAAGCGATGTACACGCCCACGACAGAGATGCAGTATCTCAGCTATGCGACAAACCTCCTTCTCGAGATGACGTCGAAGAGTCCAGACTTCAACCGCGAGATCTTTGAATACCCACTGTCCGACTGCACATTTCAGGTGCGATTGCGACCAAATGCCAGAGTGGAGCTACGGATATTTATCAAAAATGTCTTTGCTGAGCTGGTAGCATGTGCACTCAAAGCCAGTTTCGATGGCACTCATGGATAGCACTGTGCCACCTCAATGATAACTTCCAGATACCTTTTACAATGGCAAGGAACAAGCCATTGATGACTGGGCAGCTAAGTCTCTCTGTCAATGCAAATGTTCCCAGCCCATATGCACAAGCCATTACCACATACACGTGTCAATGTTTTTCCATTTACCTGTTTCAATAACACAACTATTATAACGCTGCATCCTTGTTAGAAATGTGTGTCTTTGTGCATCTTTACATTTCTCTCTGTACAAACCCATCAGTTTTTTTAATCATTGCACAAAATTTAGAAACCACAACATAGTTGTATAAACAAATCCTGTCCCGTGAAATTCATCACAGCAGAAAATACAATTAATTAAAAACCTGTTCCACTGTCAGAAATAAAAAGGTTATTTTACAAATACCTGATCCCTTATTTGGTTACCAGGACTACCAGGTGCAGTCGTCATGGCGACAGAGACACGCAGTGATGACACCACACTTTGTCGCCACACAAGTCTCACAGAGTCAGTCGCAGTCTGGGGTCACTCAGGGTGTCTCCATGGAAATGGGACATGTCAGAGCGACGCAAGATGTACAACAGTTTACACCGACACAGGATGTAGGTCAGTAGGTCACAGGTTGTAGGTTATTAGAATACAAGATGTTGTCAATGTCTTATGAGCTGCCCCATGTGTGTGTCTGTGTAGAATCCCCGATAAACAGCTTCCCTTCTCAATGATCACCCTCCTTTCCCAACTGTTTGTTTTCCCTGCTCAGTGATCACCCTCCTTTCCCAACAGTCTGAACTTCATGCACTGTAGAGATGACCCCTAAAATGTGATCAATGTACAAATGACCCATTGTCAATGACCACCCCTAAAATGCGACCACTGTATAGATGAACCCTTGTCAATGACCACTCCTAAAATGCGACCATTGTACAGATAACCCCTTGTCAGTGACTGCCCCTAAAATACGACCACTACAGATGACGTCATAGCAGGATCACTGACCGGACATAGCAGGATCACTGACCGGACATAGCAGGATCACTGACCGGACATTTTTGGTGTAGGCAGGTCTGGATTTCAATGGTCAGACAATGATTTAATAATCTGCTGAGGGTACTGCTCACTACAGAGCACTTTTCCAATGGCATGTTGTGAACTTGTGAAAATGAATCTAACAATAATAATTATTCAAAGAATTACGCATGCATTTGATTGTGCATTTGACAAATCAAATATTTGTGGGTCGCATTCAAATGCAAATGTTTAAAGTATGCATTCAGATGCAAATGCATTAAACATTTGATGGAGGCATTTGAATGCACATTCAAATGCTCAACATTCAAATGCATTTGCATTTGTTAACAAGCCTGATGACCACCCTTAAAATGTGACTGCTGTTTAGATGACCCTTTTTCAGTGACCACCCCTAAGATGCAAGCACTATACTGATGACCTATTGTCAATGATCACCCCTAAAATGCGACTGCCGAATGGATGACCCTTTGTTAATGACTACCCCTAAAATGCGACCACTGTACAGATAAGCCTTTGTCAATGACCATCCCTAAAATGTGACCACTGTACAGATGACCCCTTGTCAACGACCACCCCTAGTTTGGACCCCGGCAAAGATGACCCCTTGTCAATGACCACTCATAAAATGTGACCAATGTACAGATGACCCTTTGTCAATGACCACCCTTGAAATGCGACCACTGTGCAGAAAACCCTTTGTCAATGACCATCCCTAAAATGTGACCACTGTACAGTTGACCCTTTGTCAATGACCACCCCTAAAATTTGACCACTGTCAATGACCACCCCTAAAATGCAACCACTGTACAGATGACCCTTTGTCAATGACCACCCCTAAATGCAACCACTGTACAGATGACCCTTTGTCAATGACCACCCCTAAAATGCAACCAGCTGTCAGGTCATTGGCAGTTTTACCAAGGCTGACAATCTACCAAATATTCAATATTTACATTGCCTCTGACTAAATAAAGTAGGTGGCAACAACCTACGTTACAATCATGACAGTGCAACTGCACAATGGTCGTTTATTTTGACCGCATGCATGACATGTTAATACATTAATATCTTGATATTTAGTTGTTAAATTATATTAGTGTGATGATGTCTAATACATATTTTGCAGATTTAATCCTGACTACATTTGCCTCCTACAAAGCAGCTGTAACACGTTTCACGACAGCCATTTTTGTTTGTTGCAGGTGTTGCGAGGGGCCCCTACAACTGGCTCACACAGAGTAGCCTCGATACTTTCGCTGACTCCTCGACGACTGTCTCTCAATCGCAATCATCCCTCTTGTTCACCATGGGGAAGAAATCGGCACCACTGGGAGAGAAAAGCCGTCGGAAGCCCGTTGGACCAGGGTTTGGAAAGGATCGGCTGGGAGATGGGGGCAGTGATGTAGTAGATGGGAAACAGGGTAAATAAGCAGGGTGTCATTGAAAGGCATACTTTTTTATATCACCTTCTTTTGACCGTTTATTCCCTACTGCGAGCGACCGCTCAGATCCTCCTCCGCCACGATGTCCTGTCCACTTCGTCCCCTCCACAACCTCTGCCACCTCCATGTCTGTCCTCCCCATGTCTCTCTCCCCACGTCTCTCCTTCCCACGTCTCCCCTCCCCATGTCTCTCCTCCCCACATCTCTCCTCCCCACGTCTCCTCCCCACGTCTCCCCTCCCCATGTCTCTCCTCCCCACGTCTCCCCTCCCCATGTCTGTCCTCCCCATGTCTCTCTCCCCACGTCTCTCCTCCCCACGCCTCCCCTCCCCACGCCTCTCTCCTCCCCACGCCTCTCCTCCCCACGCCTCCTCCCCACGTCTCCTCCCCACGTCTCTCCTCCTCATGTCTCCCCTCCCCACGCTCTCTCCTCCCCACGTCTCCCCTCCCCACGCCTCTCCTCCCCACGCCCTCCTCCCCCACGCTCTCCCTCCCCACGTCTCTCCTCCCCACGTCTCTCCTCCCCACGTCTCTCCTCCCCACGTCTCTCCTCCCCACGTCTCTCCTCCCCACGTCTCTCCTCCCCACGTCTCTCCTCCCCACGTCTCTCAGTCATAGTTCATGAGTTAGGCCTAACACATCCATCTCCTTTCTTACGTCTTCGTTACGTCTTCTCTTTGTCTCATCCATTATTGTATACATGGAGGTAAAGCAAAGGACGTAAAGTGTTTGATCAGAAATTGCTACATGCTGTTCATGTGAATGTGTCCTGGTTTGAATGCAACTGAGGGTTGGATTGAGCACTTTGCAAAATTACTCGAGCATGCATGTGTGTTTACTTATCTGTAATTTGTATTATTTTTATTATTACCATATTTGAATGATATATAGTGTGTTAATTTATAATATTTTCATTGATTTACAACATAACCCGTAGTCTCCCCCTCTCCTTGCCACTGATATGAATATATCCGGTGAATTGGTTTTAATTAATGCCAGATTTTCGATTGCATTCTTAGACTTGACACAGGCCGTGGAGATCATGCGACTGAAGCGGCGATTTGTGCGAGATAAAGAGTCAACACAAGTGATGTTCGCCAGACGACAGGTGCGACTAAACAAACAACGCGAGGTAAGTCGGTTTGATGTTACTCTTGCTGAACCCCACGCAATTTATGACATGATGTGGTGGTGATTATATTAAAAACATGCCAGTGCTTGAGTAAACAAACACTGAATGAAATTCAAACATTGGTTTTTAATTATTATTGACAAAGTTTGCACTTACTGTTTCATATACAACAAGAGTTTAAGCATATTTTTTGTTGATGTAGTAATGAGTTGCATACATACAGCAGAAGCAATTCACTTAACAGAACCACTTCAGGCCAGAGCAATTTTATTCTGTTAATTAAGTGGCTGATTCTCAGAAAAAAATTAACTCAGAATTATGTGGAGCTGAATAGACATCAAACAATTGAGTTTTATTTTGTCCATTCTGAATTGTACTAGCTACAAGATTTTGTAAATTAATATTCTCGAATGACAAATATTCTTATACGAAAGTTGCAACTTAGTGGCGTAAATTTCATGCAGGCTTGTCTGCATTATAACCACTGCATTCAACGATATTTCAGTTTATGTAATATTTTGTCTTGTTACCTGAGCAATGCATTGTTTTTCGCATCAAAAACACTGAGCTATAGTTAATAAGCCTTGGGTTTTTTTCAGGAAAACCTGTTGTTTCGCGTTACAATGTATAATTTTTCATGTATCATATTCTACTAAGCAGCGAACGTGATTGTACTAATCGGTGCATTTTAGCTCAGCGGAAACGGGAACAATTTCAACCCAGCCATTTTGATTCTACTGAACGGCTGATTCTGTTAAGCGGAGTCCGTTGTATGCATAAATGTGTACCTGGCTGTTGTTGGTGTCTGTAGGAGCTACAACGTGAGAGGAAACAGCAGCGGGAGAATCAGGTGACGATGTACCGGCGCTACCGCATCGGAGACTTGCCTGACATACAGATCAAGTACTCGTACATTATTGCACCCCTGCAGGCACTTGCTCAGGTGAGACACTGTTAGCAGACCATTGCTCAGGTGAGACACTGTCCACAGGCCCTCGCTCAGGTGAGACACTGTCATTAGGCCCTCGCTCAGATGAGACACTGTCAGTAGGCCCTCGCTCAGGTGAGACTGTCAGTAGGCCCTCACTTAGGTGAGACACTGTCGGTAGGCCCTGTCTCAAGTGAGACACTGTCAGTAGGCCCTTGTTCAGGTGAGACACTCAGTAAGGCCCTCGCTCAGGTGAGACACTGTCAGTAGTCCCTCATTCATGTGGGACACTGTCAGGCCCTTGCTCAGGTGATGAACCGCCAGTAAGGCTCTGGTTTGAGTGAGAGGGTCAGTGGGCCCTCGCTCAATTGATAAACTGTCAGTATGGCCCTGGGTCACTTGAGAGGGTCAGTGGGCCTTTGCATAGCTGAGACCCGTATTCTAAAAATGTGCATCAAAAGAGAATGATCCAAGTATATTTTAATGTGTTAATTTTTCATGCTTAAATTGACTCCAACTGATCCAGTTTTTTCTCTGACCCACAGAAAGATAGCCTTCTGGCTCGGCTGCTGTTCAGCTCTGTCTTCAAGGCAATCTTTGCAAAGATTGAGGAGGAGAAGACCGAGAGAGAAGCGGTTGAGATGACTGAGAAACTGCGACAGAGTCTAAACGACATGCTACAAAAGTCGACGCAGTACTTCCCTCCGTTCATCGGCTGCATCCTGGTACGTCGTTTACAGTCACCTAGTGTTTATTCCAAGAGGTTACATTACTGTCAACCTCTGGAGGTTCTAACGTGTGAGAAATTTTACACTGCTTTCCAACAAGAAGTTGGTGCTCGGCTGTTGACCAATCACTTACTGCGTTTTACACGTTATTCGGTAAAACGCGGATGTTACCAGTAAAATTAATTGAGGCTTTTGCTTGCAACACACGCAGATAGATTCTAAGTCTCGTTTTTGCCAAAAAAGGAATTTTTTTTCATAATTGCATTGCTAAAGGTCATGAATATGTGCATGAGATTTTAGACCTTTGTCATGGGACTGGGGCATTTAATTTAATGTAAATATACACACATGTTGTGCAGTAAAAGTAAATTATATAAAAAATATATATACACATCATATCATGTTAGACATATTTTTGGGAACTTTTCCAACTGTGACACATGCTTGACCTGAATATGCCATGACCTTTGACTTTACTAGGACATTGCCCATGGCAGCCCCAAGAAACTCGAGTTGGATGCAAATGCAATGAACACAGCATGTTTGACCAGTCTTCAGCAGCCATTAGGTGGGTGGGATGCCATTTTAATTCTATTTCTCATGATGCAGGTGCAGATAAACTACTGAAAAAAAATTATTTTATTCATGAAACAAATACATTTATTAAAAGCACACTTGTTTAATGCCAATTATTGTTTGGTGTTTTAAAATGTTTAATGCATCGAACCCCTCATACCCTTTTAATTCATCGTATCATGATGCCAGTGCAGATAAACTGCTGAAAGAAATTATTTTATTAATGAAACAAATACTGTAATTAAAACCACATTTTTGTTTGATGCCGATTATTGCTCAGTGTGCAGAAATCTCTGCCGTTTTTAATTAATGCCACATAGACCCCTCAAAATCCTCTGTGTCACTGTCATATATATCACATTGACCAGCATGTATTGGCACATAGTATGGCCAATCAGGTCCTCTGTCTCGTCAGGTCAATTAGTATCCAACACATTGTCATTTTAATATGTACATAATCAAAGTCGCAATGATAAAGCATTTCTCCATACACCATCTTTCCTTTCTTTCTCTAGAATTGCTGTGTTGATAAGTCAGTGAACAGTTCCAATTATGTAATTCTACAGGATTGCTGAATGAAAATGAGATATTGCCATAATTAAAATTGAAACTTCCAACAGGCGTACGATGTGCTAAACTCAACAATTTCTGGGATAATATGAGTTAAATTCATAATTTTACAAATGACATACATTGATGTCATGTATATGGCTGTTCGCAGGCATTCTGTTGCTAGAAGACCTTCTCATACAGACAGAAGGTGATGATGGTGTGTCGAACAAGAGGAGGCGAACAGGGTCAGCTTCGTCACATGACACTGCCAACTGGATCGAACTGGCTCGGTGAGTTATGCAGGGTAAAGGTTCTTATATGGTGCAGCATCCAGTCCTTAGATCTGTTCAATGCGCTTTACACTTCACCCCCTTCCACTATTTAGTGACATATATGCACCACTGTCAAGCCAGATTCTCATTTATATGGCTGCATGGACTGAGGAGAAATGAAGTAAATATCTTAATCATTTAGGTAAGCTACCACTATTATTAATATATTTTGACATGTAGTACTCTTGTACATTTTAATATATTATTATTATTATTTAATTACTATTTATTTATTATTATTATTTTTTAGTCATTGTTACTCTTGTCATAATCCATGTATGCCTGTGCCATGTTTGTATGTGATGTTTAAGGGCCACAATGGAAATAAGTACTCGCAATTTCTTGTGTCATCCTTATATTTTAATGTACATTTGTATGCGCATTTGATGTATGTACAAGTCTCATGTTTACATTGGATAAATCAATAAAAAAGTGAAAAAATTGTACAAGCATCGAAATGGCACAAGAAGATTCGAACCCCGATGATTTGGCCCCATGCTTCTGCGCCCCTCAAGGGTAGGGTAGCAACAGTTATCAACAGGTGGCACCATCATCAGTCCCTCACCGCCAGAACACATTTATATCCTGACCGTGTTTTCAGGTGTGTTCCATTGGAATTGCGGTAACAATTTTAGTCATCGGTAAGAATAAAATGTTAATAACGTGGTTTGAATACATTTGTAAAACAAATGATCAGACTGATTTAAAATTTAAGTTGATCAAGTTGTGCTATCCTACTTGCTACTGTATATAAATCAAAGATATAAAACAATATTAAATATGGACAGATGAGAAACAGTGTGCAAAATATGCTAGTTTTACTTTATAAAATATATCTTTAAGTACCCATGGGCTAGTTCAATGAAGTTTTATGTTGTAAGCTGAAGTGTTTTGGACATTTTTGCTATAAGTGGACTTGCTTAATAGATTATAAAATCATTTCCCACATTGTCCTTTTGTAGCCTGTATAAATCGCTGGGGGATTTTGACGTTCTGAGAGGAATATTCAGCAGCAAGTTTGGAACACACAAGTTGACAAAACACGCCATGGAAGCTGAAATGAGAGGAGACTATCAGGCTGCAGCAAAACTCTACACAGAGGTCTGGATTCGTAGTTTTTGTTCCGTGGATTCCATAGTCCGTGTACGCACTGCCATTCAATGAAATATGAATCACATTTTGCATTAAAATCTTCACCGGCTCATAAACTGGCAAGCAATTCCGTGGGGACTGTAGTTGTGATTAAATTACTTGACTGAGGAAACTGCCTGAAATGTGCCATTTAAACATAATTATACAGTGTTTTCTCATAGCAACGCATTTATATTTTACCTATCATACCTTATGATACCTTATGACGATTCTGATCGCAGGATCCAGATGGTTCCTCCATGATTAGATCTTTTTCTTCAGAATCAAATATTTTTATATTGTAATTTCCGGTTCCAGTAGTTATTGTTAAGGAGATTCATAGTCGTATATTATTGCCTGGGTAGACCAGAATGTCTTGTTTGTTTTTAAATGAGTTAATTGATCTAGCTTGTATTACAGAGTTTGGGAGACTATTCCATGGTTCAGCCACTCTAAGAGGAATGCATTTTTTCTTAGATTTATGTTTGCTCACTGGGTAAATAATTTAAGAGAGTGTCCTCTATTTCCTGATCTTAGTGACACATTCTCCCATTTCAGGAGGTTTGGTGCAGATTCATTATCGTACATTTCATGTATTATTTTATAGACTTCTATCATGTCTCCTCTTAGCCTTCGGTATGCTAATGTGGGTAGCTTCAGTAATTTTAGTCTTTCTATATATGATATGTCCCTGATACCAGGTAGTTCTTTTGTGGCTCTTCTCTGGACGTTTTCTATTGCTATTTTATGTTTTATCTTATATGGATACCATATACTGCTACGGCATAATCTAGGTGAGATCTAACCATTGTCTTATGTAGTGGCAAGAAAGTGCGTGTGTCTAGGAATGGGAAGGTTCTTCAGATTATTTTTGTAATTTTGTCAATTTGCTTATCTGTGGTGGCTGGTGAATGTTTAACATTATTGCTTGTCATGAAATATTCCTTTTCACCTATATTATTTTCCAATTTCCATGTGTTTACATTTGTCTGGGTGGAATTTTAATAACCATATGTCGCTCCATTGTTCCAGGATACTTAGATATGATATGTTGTAGTATATCCTGGTCATTTTTATTTGTTATGACTCTAAATATCTTAATGTAATCAGCAAATAGAAATGTATTGGATTTAGTTAAATCTGGCAGGTCGTTTATGTATAAAACAAACAATAAGGGTCCTAGGACAGATCCCTGCGGTATCCCTGATGTTATTTTATGCCAGTTTGATTTTTTATCATTTACTGCTACCTTTTGTCATCTGTTACTGCTACCTTTAAATTGTTGATTGTTTGCTGTTTTAAATACACCCCCAATTTTAATCGTAGTTCCGTATGCATATTCTCAACCAGATAAGCTCTTGTATTTTCCACCATTTGCTTTCACTGAAACAGTTTTATTAATACATCTAGTTGTGTTAAAACAAACTTTTACTTTTAAAAAGTTCCTGTTATAAAGTTATGAATCTGATTATCTAAAACCCCCTAACTGTACAAATATATTTTATAATTACAATCTTTTTAAATTGCATTAAATCCTGTCGTCTGTTGTGCTGTTAGGGTCTGAGCAAGGAAGACTGGGGTGACAGGAATCCACAGGAAGTAGAGCTGGATCTGTGGGACGACGCAATGCTTCAGGTCCGTGTGTTCTTTACAAGCACTTGGCATATTGGTGACAAACTCACAGTAGTGTCTCCATTACAGCTCATGAGATCTAGAAGATACGTAAGATCAGTTATTTAAAATTCAACAGATAATCGTTCTTCAGACAAGACACATGGAGACGTGACCAGTGTTAAAACACAATATAAATGTTCAAAGATATTTATTTGTTAAGTAAAGCATTAATTGCCATTAGGTTTGTTTTCGTTTGAAATTCTATGGCAGTTCGGGCCGACCACGTATGCATATTGCCTTTGGCTGGGATGGACGCTTCATCAACAGAAATGATTTAACAAAATTACAACCATTTGAATAATTATACTAAATAGCAAACTTACAGGTTATATGTGTAGTCAACAACTGTGTACATATATGATGTAGGCCCATGTTTCCAAATGGTCAAACCCCTCAAGACAGACCACCTCTCTTATACGACCACCCTTTTTGATTTGTCCTAAGTATACAAACATTTTTCAGTGGTTAGCTGAATGACTGATTTATGGGACAGCGCGACACTGAACGTGGAACCATCGTTATATTTCATCTCTAACATTTTCGAAAATACACAATTTGGCGATAAATTTATATATGCCAGTTTTATGATTTATATCAACAGATCAATAAATCTTGGCATTTGAAGGTGAAATGTAACATTTTTCATCACACGATTGGTCAAGTGTCAAATTGCTATTTCACACAATTTCTTATGGTAAATATACTGCAGCAGTAAAGATTAAAACATGGAGTATAATGCTGTTAATTGATATGTATTTTGAGGGGAAAAAAATTAGAATTGGGGCTTTTTAGTTATACGAAACACCAGCTAGTTAGATCAGTATCGATTAGCCAACAAAAATAAATTGTTCTACATTCCTTTAAATGACATGTGCATGTTGAGATTCCTATTTCTCCCCCAGTGCTATGACCACCTGACCCACTGGGGTAGCCTGGAGACTGCCGCCACGACAAACTGGGCCAATGGAACTGAGTGTGAGCATCTTCTGAGAATCTGGGATGACACGTACTATGAGGTACCGTCTCCTATTATATTTCTATACATATATGTTTTCCAAGCTCATGGTTCTAGCTGTAAAGCATCAACATATAGTGTTTAACATGTTCTACCAATTATACTTTGTCTTTTTCTAATTTTACCATAGTTAGGTGTGTGATATATGTCTTTTGTGATGAAATAGACAAATATCTTACATTCTTTACAGTTCTTCATAAAGCGTTCTGTAGTTACAACTTCAGTGACTTGGATTAAATTTAATTTGACAGCATTTAACAGAAAAACAAGGTGAAAATAAGCATCTGTTTGTATAAGGTGTCCCCCATATACCTTCATATTGCAATCTGCCATGAAGTCAGTTGTCAATATGACACCTGGAAAGAAATGAAGATCCTCTCTGCCGGGTCTTTAGCAGGTCTTTGTTGTCATCCTCTGTGATGAGACTAATTCTGTTGTTTCTCGCAGGAGCACTATCTGCCATTCATGTTGCGGGCGAAGCTGAAACAACTTCTCGATGGCGATGCTTCCCAGGATGCATTGCTGCAGTTTGTTGACGAATCAATGAAGGTGCATGAACGGAAGGCTTTGTTGGAGGTAACGTCAGAATATCATGTTTTTGATCATTAGGCTATAGGCATGTATAAACGCAATGCATCGTGGGATTGATCGCCATGGAAGTGCAACATGTACTTTAAAGGTGCTTAATCAGTTCGATTTTTTGCTAGTCTCATTTCAAATAAATTTTGCAAAATACCAAACCTACCTAGTATCCACTGCAACACGCTAGCTCGTTTGTGCAACTTTTGTATATAGTTTTTGTGAAATCATCAGACAAACTATTAAATTAGTTAATGCTTGTTCAAGCATTAACTGAAGTAAAACAGAATTACTGAAAAATCACGATTTTCTTCCTTGGTGAAATTTCTTAACTTTGTCATGTGATCAGCGAGAGGATGGAAGTCACAGCCATGATCAGCATTGACCCACACAGTGTTTACTATTTTGGATATCCGCTATTTTGATCCTTACTAGATCTAACGATTAAAGTCAATTCTTTCGATGATTTGAAAAAATAGGCATTTTTATTAAATCGACTGCAAATGTTACATAAACTATTCACAGACTACATATTTGGACACCAATGAACCAGATTTGCGATAGACTAAATCAGTTGAGGAAACAGTTTTAAATTAGAGAGTCAGAAAGAATTTCTGTTTCAGCAAAAATACATCGTACCAAAATAAGACTTACTGACGTTAAACAGAATGAGATCACAAAAATCATCTGATCTGATGTTTGAATAACGTCGAACGTGATTGAACATGCATTGACATGAATACTTGATTATTTCAGCACACAGCAAAAGATTCGTGCTAATGCAGACGGAAGGAACCACCTGGTTGGCCTGAAAACATCAATAATATGAAAATGTTCAGCCAGTCGACAAATCGTAACTTCAAATGCCTGTAGTGTAAAATTTGAAATGCAACATTTGGTTGATTTGGACAGATTGCGCCATATATGCTACTAATAATAATATTTCAGCTCACATGGCGGTTGTCAAAGTTGTTTTTTGTTTTGTTGTTACTGTTGTTACTGTCACATGTCTTGACGTATGATGTCTCAGAGTCGTCACAGCGAGGAAGTGTCACTGATGTACTTATGGCAGGAAGACTATGACAGGGCAAGTTACTATGCAGACAACGCCATACAGATCTTCCTTCAGGTAGTGCCAAAGTTATTGTTGTCACACATTTTTCTTCATATTAAAGAAGCTTAGAATCACACTGAATACTTAACATAGCTTTTGAGACCCTCTCAGTGCATTCTTCACTGTTCTGCGTGTCATCTAACCATCTTGATGGTTGTCATATGACAACAATCTCCAGGAAAATCATGGGGATATCGTAATCCCAGTCTATGTTGGTAGCTCAGTGTCATTCCTGCATTGCGATTACTTAACTGATCTTTCTGCACCAGAAGTCTTCCACACTCTGGCACTGGGCTTTGGTCACAGTTCAGTCTGACGCTGACGGAGGCACTGAGATGGTTTCAAAAGGTCTGTTATGCATATATTGTGACTCTGAAAGGCACGACCTTCGGCAGACTACTTGTCAATGTCTGGAACAGAAGAGGCATTAGTCTACAGACCAAGCTGAATGTATACAGGGCAATAGTGCTCCCCACGCTGCTCTACGCATGTGAAACATGGACAGTGTACCAACGCCATGCCAAGAAGCTGAACCACACAACGTGCCTTAGGAAACTCCTCAACATCAAGTGGCAGGACAGGATTCCAGACACTGAGGTACTTGCCCAAGCAGACCTGCCCAGCATCTATACCATCCAAATGCAGTCCCAGCTATGCTGGGCAGGACATGTAGCCCGCATGCCAGACCATCGGCTCCCAAAACGGCTTTTCTATGGCGAACTACAGCAAGGAAAGCGGTTCCATGGAGGCCAGAAGAAGTGCTTCAAAGACATTCTAAAAACATCCCTGAAAGCGTTTGCCATCACCCCCGACTCCTGGGAACAAACCGCCATGGACCGGGCCAAGTCGCGTTCCTCCATGCACAAAGGCTCCAAGATATGCGAGGCCAACAGGACCGCTGCAGCAGAGCAAAGGA
The DNA here is from genome assembly GCA_033239005.1 of Lamellibrachia satsuma. NCBI lineage: Eukaryota > Metazoa > Annelida > Polychaeta > Sabellida > Siboglinidae > Lamellibrachia > Lamellibrachia satsuma. The sequence continues at coordinate 592,025 of BSQZ01000026.1, forward strand.
GGCAAGCCAGGAAAGCCCGAGCCAGCAGTCCTCAAGATGACGTCCCCCTCATTCCCTGTCCCAACTGCCAACGTACCTTCCATGCACGGATTGACCTTGTCAGCCATCTGCGCACTCACCAGATCCAGCCCCAACTACCCCAGATGACTAGAGTGGTCCTCGTCGACTCGACGGACGAACATGACGCTTCGTTAATATGAATTTCAGAATATAAGTAGCAACTTGCATACGATTATTTAGCCTTGCTTGCAGGTAGGTTCAGTTTTATAGCTTCCACACACATGGATGTGTCTTGTAGGTCATTATGCAACCACTGTCACGCAGATCTTCCATTTCTACAAAGGTTAATGAAAATAATACCAGTAGTGGGATTTTCCTATGGTGCGTGTTTGTTTGTTTTCTTACAAAAACAAAATGCTGTAGTGCCAATGCTTTCTTGGAATGGTACAAACTTGGATAAGCCAATTGATTTTCTGATTACCTGATGATTGTTGCACGTTGACCTGGATGGATAGTCATGTGACATCTATAGACTAGCAACTAATTATTAGTGCCGATATGAAGCGCACACCTGTCTCATCCTGCCCAGGTTTCTTGTACGCAATATAGATTTCTGGGAGGTTTACAGCCATATCCTGATTTTATACAAATTTGTTTCAAATGGAAAAATTATGATGACATACATATTTTTTTGTATTCGTCACAAGTTTAATTGTATAAAATAATAGATACATATTCTAGACGGCGACACTCAGTCGGAATAGGAATGCTATAAGCTGATTAACCAGTGAAAAATTTTATTCCAATTTATACATAAGGCTTTGCACATAATTTCCAGTGAAAATACTGTTATTCCTGCATTGTGGTTGTAGGAATGGGGCAGCCTTGACCCCCTCATGACCTCAAGTCGGGCAGCCCGTCTACAAGTGCTGCAGAAACTCACAGAGCTTCAGGAGTTTCTGGACTTCATGAGGAGAGACAGTGAGTAGATTCCTCGCTGCTAGGTTCACTGGTGTCTTTTAAAAGTCACTGTTTTAGTGACTGTAAAACTGTTGTGTTGTGATATAGTTCTGAAGAGATTCATCACACTGGTGATTGTAATAGAAATGTCAAAACGAACAAAGATATTGTGTGAGGCGCGGTGGCTCAGCGGTTAGAACATTGGACTCTCAGTCGAGAGAACCCGGGTCCCAATCCTCTTGCTGGCGTTTCAAAGCTCTGGCAGTTTCGTTCACCCCACGTTGCCCCAGTTCACTCAGCTGTAAATGAGTACTTGGCTACAGATATGTGAACAAATAGTCTTCGCACAGTAATTACAAAGTGGCTGAATGCTTCCCAGAGAAGTCGTGATGACGTTGGAATGAACAGGTCTGCAAGGGGTGATGTGTAAAGCGGTCTGAGCAGTCCCGAGGACTGGATACCGCACTGTTTAAGAACGTACATTTATGTAAAATTTACTGTGAAAAATTATTATGATATTTGGTTGAGGAGAAAGAGAGCAGGTGTGTGCATGTTTGAGTGTGTGTGCATGTGTGTACGTGCATGTGAATGCAAGATATACACCATAATGGATAACCTGCATGCATGCATGCATGCACGCATGCGCACACACACATGCTCACATGCACTCACAGATATGCTTATACTTATTTAATAATATTAGATTATTGATGCATTAAAAGAAGCTATCAAACTGCATTCTAGAATAAAATTAGCCTGTGCTCCTAGCTGGTATAAATTAGCCTGTGCTCCTAGCTGGTATAAATTAGCCTGTGCTCCTAGCTGGTATAAATGACTCTTTCTCCTTCAGGTAACTTTACTTCTACTACTCCAGCCTGTGATCTTATCAACAGCTGGCGCAAGAGGCAGCCAGACGCTGTGCTGGACCCACCAGCAATCTGGGACGACATCATCACTAACAGGTAGTGTTTGCATAAGTAATGGCAGTCCCTTTTAAAGTACCACAATTACATTTTGCATGTTTATGCACACAGAAAGTACAAGTAGCATCATTAGCCAGCCCTGAGTGGTGTGCACCTTTAAGTGTAAGACGCAACAGAAATCCGTAGGAAACACAAACGACCCATATAATTATCTACGTCCATTTGTCCACTGTGCGTGCTCAGAAGAATCTCGCCATTCAAAACTTGGGGCAGCTGAGTCCGCGCAGCTAAAATATTCACAAGAGTTGCTTCTTGGACATGTTTTCATCTGATGATCTGTTTTTTACATGCCGTTTGACAAATGCTGGCTGTATCCAGTAATACAGTGCAAGCCTCGTTCAGAACAAACAAAACTGTATGGAATGCATCCTGTACCCATAAATAAGACAAATTTAAGAAAATCAGTATGAGTTACAGTTAAAGGGAGATATGGCAGCTGGATGGATTTTTTTTATAGTTAGTGCAATTTTTTATGCCCAAACTGTAGAGTGGGTTTTTCAGAGTAATATATATTATATATATATATATATATATAGTAACCATTATATATATATATATATATATATATATATATATATATATATATATATTGAAAATATATGTATTACTCATATATTGAAAATATATGTATTACTACCAAACCAGATGACCATATCATTTTAAATTGTTGTACTTTCTCATTGTCAAAATGTCATTTCTTATAAATGGCCATCAAAGATTGAATGACGGCTTTGATTACATGGTAGATGCAAGCTTTATCCACAAATAAAATTATTTATGCAATCAACAACACAACACAGATATAGAGATATGAAAAGGCCAAATGAATGACGTTTATTGTGGGGATTAAGGGTAAGCCCACTTTCAAAGAATTGTAAAACAAAGAAATGTGGGCTCCACAACCCAACGCCAGGCTGACTACGCCCCATGCGAGCCTCCTGGACGTCGGGTTCAATAGAGCCCACATTTTACCACAAAGCAGTAGCAGTATTCCTAGAACAAATAAAAGAAACAATGGCATTACTATTGTCATGGAACACCCTTAAACCAAATAGCATAATGCCCTACATGCTATCACGCAGTCTATGAATACAACTACCTGCTTAAAAATACACTAGCTCTAACTGGAATAACTACAAAGGTGGGGCCAATTCGCCACCGACAAATAAAATTATTGTTATAAAAGTTAACTTTATTGGTAGTAAACATGCACAACTATTGGAACACATTTTGAGTAATATCTGATAGGTTTTGCCAGATCTCAGCCAAACATTAACAGTATTTGTGTTTCTTTCAATATAAATTTTTCATTTGATTTTAAACTTCTCTGATGTAACAGAGAAATACAGTAAAACCTGCCTTAGCAGACACCTGTCCATAACGGACACTTGTCTATAACGGACACAAAAGTCCTGAATGACTTGTTGTTAGTTAGCACTGTTAGCTAACTGCCCACAGCGGCCACCTGGCCAATGTGGACAATGGTCATGGAATTTAGACCCAACCATTCATAGTTATAAAAATGTGCTGCAACTAAAGCGAGTCTCTGTCACCCATTGGCCTTGGGCTTGGCTTCTCTTTGATATCAAAGCCGTTTCAGTTCACCTTTCAGTAACCATAACCCTACCAAGCTCCAACCAAAGTGAATGAACAACGATAAATGTTATCAATGTCACTATACATCCTCCCGCGGCATGCAGTGGACCATGTACAATTCGTTTCAGTTACGTCACTTGGCGGATAAATAATTTTTTCGTAGAGGGGTCAAAGAATTGATGATTACATGGAACAGTTCAAGGGCCCAATGCACTGCCTGGTTTCCATGCAGTAACGCTGTGTGATTAGTGTAATTTTCACCCACTAAGTTTATGGCCCACGTATATCAATGACAGCTCCACGGTGTTGTTTATTGCTTTGCGTTTCAGGACAGCACCAACTTGCAATCATAACAAATTATAATGGCGCCATCTAGTGAGTGTCCACTAATCAAATTCTCCATAACAGACACCTGTCCATAACAGACATAATGCATAGTCCCGGTGGTGTCCGCTATCCGCTATGGACAGGTTTCGCTGTATGTAATTTATCACAATTTTTCCATTTTAAACAAATCTGTATAAATCAGAATGTGGTTATATCAATTCCAACAAAAACCTGTGTTGCGTACTGGAAATCCATGCATTGGGACAGGTCTGAATATTATATTCTTTTGATATGAACACACAGTTGTGGTATTAAATTTGGACATTGGACTGATGTCTCTCCATATTATTAATTTTATTAAAAATAAATATGTTAATTATAAGTATATTAAAATATGTTTTAATTATTTTAAAAACAATGCCAATAATAAATATTCTAAAATATAGTCCTACCATAAATAATATATAATAACAAATTTAATGTATATTAGTAATGATAAAATAATAATAAATGCATATAAAAATGTCCACATCAGCATATCATAAAAAGCTACTGTAAAAAGATGTGTTTCATACTGCAGTAGTGTCTTCGCTGTCCTTACTGAGTCGGGCAACCGATTCCACAGATTAGCGGCGGCTGCAGCAAATCGACGAACGCCACGCATGACCGTCTGCAAGAACAATACCAACTGTTTGTTTTGTACCTCACAGATGTGTCTACATGGATCACATTAGTAGTCGGCTGGAGGGTAGTGGACAGTGCATGGACACTGGCCACGACCTGTTTGACCAGCAGAAAGTGTTGCTGCGTCTCTCCCAGGCTGACGCGGCACGATGCCAGGGCAACATCCCCGTAGCCATGAAGCAACTCAAGAACACATTGCCGGTACGAGAAAACTATTCTTTCATGGCATGCTTTTGTTGTGTTAACTGTTCATTGTTCAGCTTTTGTTTGTTGTTAGTTTTGTTTTGAAGAAATTCTTGACCCCAATATTCAGTTACATTGACACCTTGTAAGTCCATGACAGATATGAGGCCCTCCACCTTGTAAGTCCATGACAGATATGAGGCCCTCCACCTTGTAAATCCATGACAGATATGAGGCCCTCCACCTTGTAAGTCCATGACAGATATGAGGCCCTCCACCTTGTTAGTCCATGACAGATATGATGCCCGCCACCTTGTAAGTCCATGACAGTCTTCAACTTTAAGTCCCTGACAGACATAGGGCCTTCTACTAGTACTTGACAGGTGTTGGTATTTTTATACATATCTTTTGTAGTTATTTGTCCATGGCCTTGTTGTGTCCTGTAGATAGTGTGATTTGTTACATGCCAATGATTGTGACTACTATTGTAAATAGTAGACAAAGGTATTCATTTTAATATTGAAATATTTGCCGCACAAGTGAATATGTTTTGAATTATGTTGTCACCAATCGCCATTGCCACATTATAACCCACGAAGGACACTGTGCTCCGAGAGCCGGTTGCTGCTTGAGGTGTCTTGTCCAGGACGCAGCTGGAAAACAGCCTTCTCCATTGCTGCCGCCACATTGTGGAACAATCTCCCACTTGCTCTATGCCAGGGTAGCTTGGCTGATGGCTTCAAGAATCAGTTGAAGACACACTTGTTTAGTCAAGTATAGATTCACTCATGACCCTTAGGAAGATAAGATGTATATATTACGAGGTTTAGCGTGAATAATGTTTTTATTATTAAATTAGCTGGAGTTCTTATGACTGACATTTTAGAGATAGTTTTTAATTTGGCTGAATGGACTTTTTAATGGGTAGGATTTGTTTTTAAATTAATGAAGTTGGAAAGTGCCTTTGAGATTGATTGAGTGATTGGTTGATTGAAGTTTCCTGGATAGCACACTCGATTTTCACGGACTGTAGAAGAAAATAAATTAACACAAACCTGGACAGTTAACTGTGGATGTCTACCAGTCATTTAAAACATTATTGGCCTAACCACTTTTTTAGCTTAACTTATTGATGTGTACATTTATCTTAGTTTATTTATTATTTTATTTTTGTTAACCTAATTTATTTTATTATATGATATTATATATGTCATTCTGCTACTATTGTAAGTTGTGGTTCATGTTTATATTTATATGCCCATCTTAATTATTATTACTTTATAAAGAAATATTATATATAATTTTATCTATGATATAACAAGTATTGTTTTTATCACAACATATTATTTTTAATATATTTTGTGTATATTTTCTGTATTGGATGTGGTGCTATATAAAATAAATATTATTGTAATAAGTAAGTGTTCAGTATGTGATGCTTTCAGATAGTGAAGGCTTTGAAGGATACAGACCTCCAGCTTAAGTGGACACACACGTACGCCAGGACACACCATCGACGATGTGTTATTTCTGAGATGGTCCCCAGTGAAAAAATCAGCGCCCTCACTGGCACGTGGGATAACCTAGGTATGTCACATGTGGGGCGTCAGCGTCACATGACCTGTTGATTACATCCACATGTGACTTTTATGAAGAGTGTAACTATTAATTGTAATGATCATGACCTCTCATGAAATGTGTTGTACTCTGCCCGAATATGTCGGTCGACTCACTGATGTCGCTACGGGTGTGTCACATGACCATAATTTGACCATGGTCATGTGACAGCTAGAAAAGCAATAGGGTGAGCTCCTGGCTGATGTTTTCATGAGGTGGTCAAAATATTCAGGAAGAATACCAAAAGTTTCTTGAGAGGTAGTTACCATTTCAAATATCACATTCTAAGAAACCAAAACGTTGATCATTTCAAGGAGTAAAATTTTTATTGTAAACATTACATTTTTAGAAGTCATTGTAACAGAAAATGTATGCTTCTTAATTTCTACAGAATAAGTATAAATATTATGTATCGTGGTTGCAGTGAAGCATGGCGGTGACCTGGCTTCAGGACAAGGTCAGTCCTCTCAGCATTCCATGCTGCTTGGTGAGACTGTCCACTCACTCATCAATGTGGTTCTGGACATTGGTGACCTCGTTGACCTTGAGAAGACCTCCAGGCAGAAGGTCGCAAGCATTGCCGGGTCGACTCGGCTCTCTCAGGATGTGGTTCGCAACTTTCACGGATTTATAAATTGTTTGCTCGCTAGTGTTCTGATTTCATATATTTGTTATAGTATTTTGTGTGTGTCAAAACTCCCTGCTCAGTTGATTTAACCCATCATGAATTACGTTCTTTGATTCTCAGATCCGTAGTGTGTGAAAAGTAAAGTAATCTGCACAGTCAGTGTAATAAATGAGTGCGTACTAGTTAAAATTATTTAATGGTTTGTCTGAAGAATTTGTACAAACAAGCTAGCACGTTATGGATGCTAGATAGGTTTAATTTTTTGCGAAATGATTCTAACATGAAACGAGCGAAAAAAAATTACTGAGGAGGAACTTTAAGTTACATTTAGATGTGTCTCTCCTTCGACGTAGGTAACGGCTGGCCTTTTGGAGAAAGGCTACCAGCATTTAAAGGCAGCTGTTTCCGCGGCGATGAATGGAGGCGAAACTGATGCTACGGGAGATTGTGTGAACAGCGCTCACATGGCCCTTGTGAAATACTGTGACGAATATCTGCGTGTGGCAGAAGGTATATCTTGTAGTGCTAGCATCAATTTGTGATATCTTTTTCGGCATATTCTTATTGTGCCATGATCTTGAAAAAAGTTTAATTACCTTTTCCCTATTTATGCTCGATAGATTTTTGTGATGGAAACTTAACTTTTTTCAACGTAAATGTCATTACACAAAACTGATGTCATTTCATATGTTATGTTTCTATCAACAGATGATGAGGCCAACTTTAAGTGCAAATCGTTCAAGTCGTTCCCTGTTGCCATGGTGATGTCGTTGCTGGCGGCGATGAAGAACAATAGTGTGGAAGCGAGACAGAGGTTCCCGCGTCTACTGCAGATAGTCGAGCTATACCCTAACACAATGGACACATTCATTAAGAAGGTTTGAGAGAGACTGACTGTATTATACAATACTGTGTAAAGACTTATACAATACAATATAAAACTTTTATTGTGCCAAAATCCTTGCAAACCCACGCTCAGAGGCACGTCAAAAACGAAAGAATTGTGCAATCTAAAAATCGGTATACAATATTAAAGTTGATAATGGATGGATGAATATGCTGGGGACGGTAGGCACACTTCAGATGACTGAAATGTTACAGTTTCCCACTGACGTAATACTAAGAGTTGGTGCGGCAACCAAGAAAGGCCTAGTTCCAATGTTCATTTCAACTCTGAGAACAAAAAGTAAACCTGAACGAGATGATGGAAGCCGTCTAGGCTTCCTTGCAGGAGTGAGCTGTGCAATTAAATACTCTTCCATTGCGTATAATTCATTATTGCAACACAGTTTACAAATTCCTGCTTTTTTATGCAGTGAAAATTTTTTATTTCGGTCAGTAATGTATTTTGACGTGGCCGTCAAACCGTGTAGATATGTAGCTATATTTTAATCCTCTGTTGCATACTTACACTACAAAAATTCTGCAACCGCAGTTTGTTCATCATTAAATTACCTTGACTTTTGAGGGAGCATACGTTAACTGTTGTTGTAGGCGAAGGAAGTTCCATGCTGGATGTTTATTGCATGGATTGGCCAGATGACAGCATTACTGGACAAGCCGGAGTCACCCGCGGTCCAGGATGTATTGTTGACACTAGCGCGGGAATATCCCGAGGTATGATGGTGTTTGAGTTTATGTCATCCTTTCCCAGTGATGTGATTCCATGCTGGGATCATAGATTCACAAATTTGTTTCCAAAATAACTAATAAAACAAAGATTTCTTGCTAGTGTGGACCCTGCTTAACAGAATCGCTGATAACAGAATCAGCCGTTTAGTAGAATCTAAAATATTGGCTTTGATGGAATCAGTCCCAATTCGCGCTCTATTAAAATGCGCCGCTGAAGTGGATCAGCTGCTTAATAGAATGAAATTGTTTTGTCCCTATTAAACAGAGTCCATTATGATTGAACTGGAATATAATGTGAATTATGAAACTTGTTGAAATTATTATTTTGACATATCCAAAATGTTTTGTTACCGTGTAGAAATTTTAATTGTCTTATCAAGGTGACTTCATCAGTACTGTGATGTTACAAACTTCTTCATGTGTGCAACGACGTAATCCGACTAGCACGTCATTAGTACGGATGATGTCGACTTGATTTCTACACGGTAAAACCAAAGATTTTGAAATGTAAAAATAATCATTTTAACATGAAAACAAACTGTCCTGAGAAATGTTAACTATTTTTATAACTATGAAGCTGTACATTTCTCAAACATGACAACACCTGTCATTGAAGAGGCTGTCTTGTACCGAAACATACGACCAAAAATCTCTATAGAATTTTCTTATTGGGTGGATTGGTGTATGTGAATACCTTGCAGTTGCTTCAATGTTTACAGTAACTGCGTATCATATTTAAAATCAAGCACCACATTTGTTCTAATCAGGTTCTACAAATATATTGGAATTACTTCTTTTTCAGGAATTGCATTAATAAAAAGCACAAGATATAAATGTTGCAACAAAACTGAATAGTTGGAAAACCTGAAGCATGAGGAGAATTCCTTCTCCTTACCCATTTAACACTATTTCTGTGTCTAGGCCGTTGTGTATCCGTTCAAGTTGAGCTCCGATGGCTACAACTTCGACACATCACCAGCTGGGATGAAAAGCAAGACGCTGAAAACACAGTGAGCGTTTATTTATATTTTGCATTGATGTGATGTGATGTCCCATCAAGTCGTACAACTTCTGTTGACGTCCAGCCAATTAATCCTGTCTGATCCCATCTCCACTTACCTTTACAAATTCCGATCATTACTGTCGTCTTTGATGTGCCAAAGTATGACATCTCCTGTTTTCTGATTACTGCTTGTAGTGGGAGAACCTGATTGATTTCTTCAAGGACGGGCTTGTTTGGCCTGCTCATCATCTACTGGATTCATAACATCCTCCTGTCAATTTGTTTCCTTTTCCCCTGTTTGACGGTCCACCGCTCTCATCCATACGTTACTACTGGGAAAAACAAGGCAGTGTTTTTGCATTGGTTACTGCAAAATAAGAAAGAATATGTAGTCAGACGACTGACAGGTTTGTTGTCATTCTCCAGGCTTGATGATCTGCTATCAAGGAACAAGTTGATGGATCTGTTTGTACGTTCACTGGAACAGTTTTTTGTCATTCTCCAGGCTTGATGATCTGCTATCAAGGAACAAGTTGATGGATCTGTTTGTACGTTCACTGGAACAGTTTGGACAGCCCAGTTTTATCTTCAAGGTATGTAGTCAGATGTTTAAGGCCTTGTTGTAAATAGAATTTTCTGTGCGTTGTGCGATTGACTGAAGCTCGCTACATGCATTTTGATAAAGTTGTCATAAAATAAATGTAAGTTTCATGTTTTTTATTCATGTTGTTGACAGGACTGGTTTAGTGATTGTGAACTAACCAAACTGATGGAGAAACCAGCGGAAAATGCTACTCGAATCCGACAGTTGTCACGGGACATGTACCAAGACCTTGCTGTTGTTGTCACAAGGTCACAGCAGTCCCTGTACGATGACGACAGTGATTCGCAGCCATCCAGCGTCCTGACAGGCGACTACAGAAGAAAGTTTGCAAAGGTCAGTTCACAGTAAGTTCATGATAAAACTCCTGTTCACAGTATTATTTAGTTCTGTTTGTAATGAGGCAGGTGATATAAGTATTATATTTCTTGCCCTTTTAAAAAAAATTATGAAATGTTATGTAACGTAATGTTGTAATGACATTACTACCTTTATTATGTTTGTCTATTGTTGATTCATTAAAGATTCATTCATTAATTCATTTATATCTGGGTTTTTTTTTACATTGTGCACCTTATTTTGTGTAACAATCCAATTATTTTTGCAGAAGTTTGCCACTGATTTGGAGAACTTGTTTGGCAGAGATGGAAATAAACTACTCAGTATGACATTGAAGGTTGGTTGATGATGTGCATGCGTGTGTGCGTGCGTGCGTGCGTGTGTGTAAGAATTTTTCCTTGGCATGGCTTTGTATGGTGGGGCAAAGATAGTTCTCCTGGTAGACAGAAACAGATGAAGTGAGTCGGACACAATTTTGTTTCATTTTCAGTTTGAATGTTTGTGAATCCTGGTTATGTTAAAAAGTTGGGTCACTCCCAGTGATGCCATAGAGCGAAGACATATCACCGATAATGCTGATGTGCACAGATGTCTTATTTACATTTACTGTTGCTATAACTAAACGCATAATCTGCGTTTGTCTTTTACTAATTGGTTTATTTTGTATCCAGACTTTGTTGTTACATTCTAACCAGTTGCACTTACACCAATCCAAACAACATCTCAACACGCTAAGCTACCTGCAGTTTCTTCTCTCTTCCCGTGATGGATTGCTCATATATGCACATCCATACTACTACTGCAGGAGTTTAAAGAGAACGCAACAAGTTTGGGCAAGAAAATGGCCGAATTTATGAAGAGCAAGACCATGGCCGCGCCCGGAACAGTGAAAGAGTACTCGCCATGGATGGCCGACTTCCAGGGCAGGGAGCACCAGGAGCAAATAGAGATCCCAGGTAGGCACTTGTTGCTGCTCTCCTCTTTGTCCCTGAAGTCCAGGATGAGGCTGGCATTGATGCCGGTCCTCGATTCTTGTTTTCTTTCTCCTTCCATCACTGATCCTGTTTCACTGCTGTTTACCCCACCCGTCTCCACTCCCCCATCCCTTGCTTTCGTCCTCCCCTCCCACTCCCGCCAAATCTATCTTCACACAGTCCTTGCTGTTCAGTCGCAGTCTTCTCGTTCAACCCTCCTCTCTGAGTTCATCTGCTCTCTTCATCAACTGTTCCCCATTCTTTCCACGTGTACAGTCCACTTTAACCGGCTTCTCGCCAGCTTGCTCCTGAAACTCTCTTTCCCACCAACCTCCTCCCTCAGCTCCTCCATTCTTCATTTGTCGATTCTTTTCACTCCCACAATTCTTCTCATCCAGTTATTTTTACAAACTTGGACTTTCTTTTGTTGTTTTTTTTCCGTCGTTATCATGCACTGTTATTTATAGTGAAGCAAAGTTGTAAATCAATCAGATGATGCAATGCATCTGATATGCACTGGTCTCTCAGTCTCTGGACTCCTGGTGAAAGTGACATCCGCGTTAACCAAACAACATTGAAATCCCTGTTGTGGCTTGCACTTTTTTATGTTCCCATGAATATGATGAACACTTGATACATGCAACAGGTTGACCCAGCATGTTCCATATAGCGAGAGTTTTATTTTGCATGGATTTGACGAAGTTAATGGTGCAGCTTAATTACTTTAGTGTAGATTTTTACACTTCGTCTTGTTGCTATTGCAGGCCAGTACAGCGGCAGCAACAAACCAATGCCCGAGTATCATACAAAGATAGCGAGCTTCGACGAACGGGTGGGTTCAGAATACAACGATATTTTGCCAGAACACTGTTACCAGCGGCACTTGGACATTAATAATATTTTGTTGATGGACAGTAATTTTTCCACTGCTTTAAAATGCAATGTGTCACATGTGCAAGCAGACACAGACATTCATATGTATACACGTATATAGTACATATTTATATATATATATATCTGTACATACCGTGAACACATTTGTGAATGCTTGTATTAGGTACAAAGTGTCATAATTTAGTCTTTGTTAGGGTAGGGGGTGAAGACAGGCAGAGTAATTGAGTGGAGGTGATGAGGCAACTGGAGACAGGATTCATTCTTAGTCAGGTGTCTAAGGAAGGTCCAGAAAGCTAGATGGTCGTATGTTGTGTCAAATAAAGATATCTTGACTAAAACCAAGTTAAAGAAGATCGGCATGTATAAGTAAAGAGCAGAAGATGGAATTGGATAGGACATGTGCTCAGAAAGAAAGAAAGAAAGGAGACAGGCACTGCATGCTTTGACATGGACACCTGAAGGGAAACGGAAAGTGGGTTGCCCAAAAACGTTGAAAAAAGAAAGATAAAACTGGGGTGGCAGACAGAAACAGGTGGCCAAAGGCATAATGAACTGGAGAAGGATCACTGAAGTCTTATGGGCCATGGGGCCTGAACAGGATAAGTAAGGTAGTAAGGAAGCCATAGGGATAAATTTGGGGTTGAAAGCACACAGGGTAAATGGGAAGGTGAAGCCAGACAGTAAAGTAGGGACAGTAAGGCAGACGGGGTAAATTAGGGAAGGTAAGGCAGACGATAAATTAGGGAAGGTAAGGCAGACTGGGTAAATTAGGGAAGGTAAGGCAGACTGGGTAAATTAGGGAAGGTAAGGCAGACGGTAAATTAGGGAAGGTAAGGCAGACGGTAAATTAGGGAAGGTAAGGCAGAAGGGGTAAATTAGGGAAGTTGAAAGCAGATGGGGACATAAAATCGTTTAGATTGGGGAAGGAGGGGTGAACTGTAAATAATGGGTAGGTGAATGGAGGAAACCCCAAAAGATAACCTTATTACAAGTATAACTGCCATCCTTTCATGTTTGTGACTGCTTGTCATCCAGGTGTTGGTGTTGACATCGCTGCGGCAGCCGAAGCGCATCATCGTGCGTGGCAGTGACGAGAAAGACTACATGTTCCTTGTGAAGTGTGGTGAGGACCTGAGACTTGACAACAGACTCGAGTCTCTCTTTGGCGTCATGAACCAGATCTACGCAGATGACCCAATGTGCCGTCAGAGAAAGCTGCTACTGCGCACCTACAAGGTTATCCCCATGACTACAAGGTCAGCAGTTGCCTCAGTGGTCAATACCGTTCCTTTATTTCTGCAACATATTCCATTAAATTCCATCGTTTTTTCATGACAAGAAAAAAATACCCTGAAATGCACAGAATTCCATTATTTCCACCCACAAATTACAAAATTTTTTTGTCTTAAATTTTACGAAAACTGGAATGTTCACAAATAGGGAAGAATTTTGCATTCCTGCATTTCTTAACAAAATGGGGAAGATTTTAAACATGATAGAAACTGCCCTTTTGCAGTTTTACAGTTCTTTAAATTATTAAATAAAAACAGGAATTGAAGGTTGGGAGGAGGGTGGATTTGGGAAAAAGATGTACACGAAACTAGCAACTATCCAATTGTTCCGGTTGTTTCTTTGCTGTGTTACATTGGCTTGAGGCACCCAGGAAAATGCATAACAGGTATAAATAAAATGTTGCGCTTTGCACAAAACACTGGTTGCCTACAGTAGAACCTCTCTAAAGAGACCACCCAAATGATTGACATAAAGTGGCCTGATTAAAGGAGAGTCTGATCAGATGTGCAGATCTTGAAAAAACAGACTGGGATGCAGTGGCCGTGTTCAGGGGGTGGTCTTTCCGAGAATTGGCTGCTTTGGGGGGTTATTCTGTACTTTCAGTTACGTAGTCAATAAAATCTGCTTGAATTGGGTGTTTTTGTTTTGTAGCAGTCTAGTTGTCGTTTAGTTTGTGGACCTACCAGATTGCCCCGTGATGGTTAGGGCTGTTGTGTGTGTTCATAATGTTTGGTGTTGTTTAGTTTGTGGACCTACCAGATTGCCCCGTGATGGTTAGGGCTGTTGTGTGTCTTCCTAATGTTTGGTGTTGTTTAGTTTGTGGACCTACCAGATTGCCCCGTGATGGTTAGGGCTGTTGTGTGTGCTCCTAATGTTTGTTGTTGTTTAGTTTGTGGACCTACCAGATTGCCCCGTGATGGTTAGGGCTGTTGTGTGTGCTCCTAATGTTTGGTGTTGTTTAGTTTGTGGACCTACCAGATTGCCCCATGATGGTTAGGGCTGTTGTGTGTGCTCCTAATGTTTGGTGTTGTTTAGTTTGTGGACCTACCAGATTGCCCCGTGATGGTTAGGGCTGTTGTGTGTGCTCTTAATGTTTGTTGTTGTTTAGTTTGTGGACCTACCAGATTGCCCCGTGATGGTTAGGGCTGTTGTTTGTGTTCCTAATGTTTGGTGTTGTTTTGTTTGTGGACCTACCAGATTGCCCCATGATGGTTAGGGCTGTTGTGTGTGCTCCTAATGTTTGGTGTTGTTTAGTTTGTGGACCTACCAGATTGCCCCGTGATGGTTAGGGCTGTTGTGTATGTTCCTAATGTTTGGTGTTGTTTAGTTTGTGGACCTACCAGATTGCCCCATGAGGGTTAGGGCTGTTGTGTGTGCTCCTAATGTTTGGTGTTGTTGCAGACTTGGGCTCATTGAATGGATGCGACGGACCGTGACGTTGAAGGATTTTCTTGGTAATGCCATGACTGACTCAGAAAGAGAATTCTACCACTCAAAGTAAGTTGTGTGAGGCAAGTGATGAATCAAATCACATGGCATGACGCTGCAACATTGTACGAAAACTGTCCTGCTCCAAAATATTTGTACTTGTACAAAATATCATTAAGTAGCCAAAATGTATATTTTTTTAAGTATTGATTCAGCTGAGAGTAAATTACCCATTTAAGTGCACTAGAATTGGCCAACTGTCAAGAGGTGCCTGTGTTATTTGTACATATATGGGTTTTTTCCTGAAATAAAAGTATTTGTATTCGTTAATGCTTTTCCATTTAACCGTCACACATTAAAGGTACAAGATCTCATCTTTTTTATCATAAATCATGTTTTATAGTATCAGCCATATCTACTCTTCTATATAGACTGTCCAAATGTGTTTTAATTAAGCACATTAAAAAAACTGGCCATTATCTGTTTATGAATATCCACCTTGCCATTCAACGCATTCACAAACAGCTGTCAACATTTTCCAATACCTGTGGACATGGTTTATCGGGGTCAGGGGGTCATGGGATAATGTGATGGGCATATCATTAACACATATCATTAAAATTATGTTCCACTCAGCATGCAATGTAAATATGATATTCACCCCGAAACATTCAACTTAAATCGATAACATTTGGCCAGTATAAGATGGTATAATATATATAATTTATACTTAATTTATAATTAATTTATACTTAATATGATTTTCCAATAAAAATGGTCATATTGGGGCTCTGTATAAATTTTTTCTCATTTGATGGAGAATCGCGCTGTTGCAGGAAAGGCCCAAGAGCAGATTTCCTTTGTTGTTTGCCACCGGCCAAAGACGTTGGGAAGCAGTACGGCAACCTGTACAGGACGTACAGCTGGTCAGAAACGGAGACGGCCTTCCGCAGACGCGAGAACCTCGTTCCCTGGGATCTCTTCAGGTGATTCTTAAAATTTCCTTGACTGATGTAAATACTGAATAAATATTCTGATTACATTGCGCATGGTATTTCCAAACATGAGGGTACGTCAAAGCTGATTTAACTGTCTTGCAACAGTTGGCATTTCGGGTCATTGTACATTTTAAAATCTCAGAACAATAGAGTTTCTCAGTAAATATAAGACGTACCAGAGAATGGTATACAAAGTCAGTCAAGCTGAAATCAAACAAAGATTTTATCAAAATTTATTGGAAATTATAATATTTGCTATGATCAATGACAAGCTAGTAAATTTTATTTCTGGAAACTTTATTTGGGAGAAAGTGATCAAAAAGGAAGTGAAGTGAATTTTTATTGGAATTGATTAAAAGAATTGACAAAATCTATTTGATATTAGTGTGCCAGGTGATAAATCTTGAGATCTACATAGAATTTACATATTCCACATGGAGCCATATTTACACATTTCTCCGACTGTTCCTAGACGAGGGTACCTGCGACTGAGCGCATCGCCAGAGGCATACTTCACCCTCAGGTGTAACGGGGCGATGTCACATGCCCAGCTGTGTGTATCACATTACATCGCTGGCATCGGTGATCGTCACTTGTCCAACTTTATGATCGACCTAGACACGGGAAAGATGGTCGGGATAGACTTCGGCCACGCGTTTGGTTCGGCTACTCAGGTGAGGTAGAAATATTCAAAAGTAATGACGTTGGTTAGGGATGGTCTCAAAGTATTGATGCTCGACACTACGTAAGGTTGGCTTCGTGGGAGGTTAGGCTTGCAACTGTTTCATTTAGCAACTTAATGTGTATGTGCATGCATGCCTGTGTACGTATGTTACCATTAATAAACTGGTATTTGGAGATGACAAACCATTGGCGAGACCACAAAACTCACGAAGAAGTAAAAATGCCAATCAGAGTACATCTCAACAACTATCAGAAACATTAGATGGACGTACATGGGCGATGTTCTTAGAATCCAGATAGCCTACCAGAATCAACACTTTATCCATGAATATAACTAATTTAGACATATGCCATTGTTATAAAAGTGAATTTTACTGACAGTAAATACACAAAGCTGAGTAATTTTAAAAAAAATTATTCTAGCTGCCACAAGTCCGCTTAAGATGGCAGTGAACCTGCAGAAATGTACTAGTTCTATATATTTACTGTTCTCTCCATTACAGTTCTTGCCAGTGCCGGAACTGATGCCGTTCCGCATGACTCGACAGATGCAGAACCTGATGATGCCGCTGAAGGAGACGGGTTTGATGGAGGGCACCATGGTGCATACCCTCCGCGCCCTGCGCTCCAACCATGACCTTCTGCTCTGCACCATGGACGTCTTCATTAAGGAACCCTCCCTCGACTGGAAAGTGAGATGTTGATGATATTTCTTTTGCTGTCCTCTTTATCCTGAGTCCAGGGTGAGGCTGGCACCAATACTGGTGGTTGAATTTTTTTTCCTTCTTTGTTAAAGATACTGTTTCACTGCCATATCCAGCACCTGTCTCTTTCTCCTCTCCCCTCCCAGTCCTTGCCAATCTCTCTTCATGCTGTCCTCCCATCTCGGTCTTTTCCTTCTAGCCTCCACTCTAAGCGCATCCACTCTCTTTGTCAACCGTTCCCCTTTCATTCTTTCCACATGTCCAGCCCACTTTAGCCGGCTCCTCACCAACTTCCTCCTAAGACTCTCTTTCTCTCAATTTATTGTGTTGGTTTCATTGCAATATTGTGTTTGTAACTGTACCTGAATGTATGCTTGACGGTGAATATGAAACACTCATAATTCTACCTTCGCTACATGGAAGTGTCCCTCCCCTGGTGGTTGTAGTTGCTTTTGTCTTGGAATAGTTCACATTCCCCAACAGTGGCGCCACCCAGCATATCACCACTGCCACAACTTGATTATTAATTCCCAACAGTGGCGCCACCCAGCATATCACCACAGCCACAACTTGATTATTAATTCCCAACAGTGGCGCCACCCAGCATATCACCACTGCCACAACTTGATGATAAATTCAAAATGGACAGTTACGGGGTGATATGAATGAGCAGTTGGCTGGGCAACGCGATTGTTGTTTATGACTTGTTAGTTCATTGCAAATGTACATTTGACTCGGTGATTTGCCTACGCATTTTTGGGTTGGCGCTGCGCCATGCCCCCCAATTGTAACGCCGGCCTGCCCGGCAACTGCTTAAAAGGTGCCCGATCCGCCAGCATCGGCCACTTTAAAGTGTGCACTAAAGATGCGTTTGGAAACTTGAAGAATATGCGTTGAAATTTCATTAAAATAACAAGATAAACAAACTATTCATGACTGCAGCCATTACAGGAAGCTAGCCATGGGTCGTGGCTATCACGTGGTATATCATGGGACCGGCATAAAACGGAAAATCACAACAAATGAATACTACAGAGGGTGATAAATGAATGGAACAAACAGCAAAATGATTGTGTTAATGCTAGTAGTGTGAATATGTTTAAAAATAGAATTGACAGATATATGATAAGAGCGGGCTACACATAGATGATAAAATTGTTGGACTCTCGATAAGCCAATGGCTTCCTTGTCCACTTGCCATCTGGAACTTGTTGTTTGGGATGGCAATCTTGTTAAATCTTGTTAAATGGTTAGTGGCGCCACTGGTGGTGAGTTTGGAAGTAGTCCTGCTTTTGTGTTAGTACTAAAGCTATGCATCCGATGGCAGCACTGTTGCTCTGAAGCACTGTACTG
This sequence comes from Lamellibrachia satsuma, assembly GCA_033239005.1. NCBI lineage: Eukaryota > Metazoa > Annelida > Polychaeta > Sabellida > Siboglinidae > Lamellibrachia > Lamellibrachia satsuma. The sequence continues at coordinate 610,906 of BSQZ01000026.1, forward strand.
GGTTACCTGCTCACTGGGACCTGCTCACTGTCTGTCACTCAGTGCTGTCCCTCAAAACAAGGGTAGAGGTTGTCATATTGACCACTAACCTTTCAGTCATTAAAAGTGTACCCTGGGCATTTGTTGTAAAATAGAACTATTGTAATGAGTGCATGTCAAATACAGAGGTAACAAGTTAAACAATGAAGAGGAAGAAGGTTCTCCTGCTGCCCTATAATATAAACATTTTGAAAAATGAAGGTCACATGGGTGCAATTTTATACATCGTGTTGCCACTTTTTATAGGAAATGTGGAATTAGTTTTAAAAAGGCAATTATTTGAAGAAGAAGGAAAAGCAAGATACATTTTCAAAGAAGTAGACCTCCTCAAAGCAGGAGGGGCGACACCTCTACAGATATGTTATTGGTCCAGTTGAAAATGTTTTTTATTTTAAAGCGATACATGACACGTAGTATGATTTTATCAGTATTGTATTGTTTTTCTTCTAGCAAAATGCCTACAAGCAAAGCAAGACGCAGACAGAACAAGGTATGTACCATGTTTGTGTGCATGATTGTATGATGTATGTATAATAACAAACAGATATAATAACAAACATGCGTAATACTTCTACAGCAAAAGTGTAAATCATCTGTTGGTTTTTGATGCAACTGTAAGAAATTTGTTACATCTAATGTGCTGCCGAACTCTTCCAACACTGCACGAAAACACCAAATCGGTCATCCTTGACCATCAATATAATCGGGTTTTTGAAAATAATAATATTTTATACCTGCTGAACAAAACATTAAAACCCAGACATCTATTTATGCACCCGTTCTATGCCTCTCCACTCGGTTTTTATAAAACTTTTTAGCGACTACATGTGATGCTTTCTGGGTGTGTTCCCACTAGCTACTAGTAGGCACCATAAATGTGATAGTACTATCAAAGTAGTACTGACATGTGCCACTAGGTGGTGCTGTTGCATCAAGCAGGATGTCATGTTTGTAACAAGTCGGAATTCTAGCTGTCTGCCAGAGACACTGGCAATCGTCATTAATAAATTACTTCTTACTGTGCTATTTACACAACAATTTTGTTGTTCAATGAAAAATCAATCTTCAAAATCTGTTCATAAAACGTAATCAGAAAAACTTGATTTTTTGACGTTATGTAATGGTTAAAGAACTGTGACAATTTATCGAAGCTCTTAGTGCCACTGTGACATGATGGAATGTGAAGTCACTCGTTTGTCAAGTTCTCAGAGCCGCTGTTGATGCACTTGTGAATTGAAGTGTCACAGTGATTGATCATTTATTTCATTTGCCAGTCTCTGGCTGTTGCCCGAACATCTTAGATTGGTGGCAGTGGTTTCTGCCCGGCTATTAAGCGATTTAGACACTTGATTCAGTTACTGTGAGTGCCTGAACTCACGTGTGTTAACAGATCTCTAGTGTGACACTATGCTTGTAACTACTGGCTATGGTCCAAGAATTTAGTGCAGGTTGCTCATACAAATTTTGACTGGATTCTTTTTATTTCAGTTACAATTACTCTTATAAAATGTGTGTAAATTATGGTTACACCATAACAATTACACAGTTAAAATTACACCCTTACAACTATGCCATTACAACTGTCGTTACAATTAAATCACACCATTACAGCAACATAAAATATTATGCTTTATTCGGGACCTTCTGTTTATTCAAAAAGTTTATTCAATATTTCTTAATTATATGGCAAGCGTTTGGCTGAATTTGAATATTTTGTTAGATTTAGTCAGAACTGTTAATAGTTTTTTCAGGTCAAGTTTGTGATATGAAAAAATACTGTAATTAACCTTATCTAACATAAAAAAATATCTTCTAAAATACTGTAAATTAATTTAATCTAATGTAATTACAATTACAGCATAATTTCATAACCAAAATCAATTTAAAATACAACATTTGCCTGTAATCAATTACAATTACAGGTTGTGTGCTCAACACTGTAAACATTGAAATGTTGATACCTGGAGTGCGACATCAGTAAAATTATAGCAACAGACATAGTAGAGATAGTGTGTTGCTATTTCCTACACTAATGTAATTGTGCCTGTGGTACAAATGAAAACCTAACTCTATTACCAACCATTAGATGTGACAGACAAAGACGCGGACGATGTCATTATGTCTTTGTATCAGTTCCATGTCTGGCCACTGCTCCCATTGTAAGGGGACGCTCAGAATTGTTGATATTTATCTATTTGTGCAAAGCGTTCTAAAGGAAGGAGGGGCACTAATTGTTTTAATGTGGATCATATGCGAAGTATGACCACCATTGCATCATGCAGTGCCACGCAGTGAGCTGTTATTGAAATGCTATTGTTTTAAATCGAGTAACCATTCATGGCGCGGTGCTGTCAAACAGTCCGACATGTTGGAAACGCACGACTTTGTGGAAAATAGTTATCAATATGACACTGTGTAGCTTTAACATAATTATCGGAGATAAATGTTGTAAACATATTCTGATGGTTATTATTGTATGTCGTATTACTAATGTATCAGTGTTTTTCATTCTGGAAAATTATCAACAGTACTAATTCATGGAAGGGGGTCTGAGAGTTAATCCACTTTGTACGAACAGACAAATGTGGACAGTGGTAACCGTCCCCTTATCAGCTACTAGATGCGACAAAGACGTGCCCTGCATATCATTATATCTGCCCACCAGTCCCATGGCTGGTCACGGCTCTTATCGTTACACAGACGGATTGACCACAACATTCTGCTTTATTGCTGCCAATGTCGCCTTCTGATTAGCTGTTTGTTAGTTTGTGTGGGTGATACACGACAGTATTTTACAAGGATATTAGAAAATAGATATTACCGATGCTGCTGGCTTTATTAGCGTGGAAAAACACAGGAAAATGTCTGGGGATGAGCTCAAAAGACTGATGTACACTATGCAAACACTATGCAAAATCAGAGTTATTTAGCCTCCGATGCACTACCGGGAACCTGAGTTACATTGACCCCCATAAAAAATATTTGTTATTCGTGCTGTTATAATTACATGCCATTCATAAAGAATGTGGTTTAAAAAACCTATAGACAAGAAGGTTGTGGGGAGATAAAATTGAAGGTTTTAAGATATGGAATGGGTATGAAGGTACTGATAGAAATGTTTTTTTCTCACTCAAGAAAGATAGTAGAACTAGAGTACATGAGGTAACATTCATAAAGGATCAGTGTAGATCTCACAGAGGACAATAAATGAATGCAACAAATTATCTTCAGATTGTGTAAATGCTAGCAGCGTGAATATATATTTAAAAACAGGTTGACACATATACCAGGAGGGCAGGTTACACATAGATGAAAAAATATCGGACTGTTGATGAGCCAATGGTTTCCTTGTCCACTTGCCTTGGATGGCAATCATGTTAAATCATGTTAAATCATGTTAAATCACATTCAGCCATCATAACACAAAACTGCCTACATGTGCTTGAAGACTGAGTGTGCAGCATCTAGACTACATTATATATATATACAATATATGTATATATATACATATATATATATATATGGCTGTTTGAACTGAATTGATAATATATATATATATATATATATATATATATATATATATATATATATATATATATATATATATATATATATATATTATAAATTCAGTTCAAACAGCCTATGTATTTGAACTTGCATGGGCAGTTGGACCAAGGTGGCTTTCATCACAAAGACAATATCTAGGGCATCACCACTGTCCAATACTTAATGTCTGTCCAGTGCCTTGTTATGTACTTGGCTACTGTATTAGACCTGGTGGAACCAGCTAATTAGTTATAATTGACCAGGCAGAAATAATTCTTCTCTTGGGGGTTGTAAATTGGTCAGCAGTCATCTTGTGCCTGGTCAAAGCAATAAGGTTATTGCTGATATTGAGATTCATGGCGTTGCTTCTCAAGATGTTGATTTCTATCAGGCACGTATGTAATGTTGCCAATGGCATGTCAGTGTCTTGGATATAGTTTCCGATACACAAGAGTCTTATTGTTGAATATGTGCGCACTCAGCCAACATATTGTTGAATATGTGCGCACTCAGCCAACATATTGTTGAATATGTGTGCACTCAGCCAACATATTGTTGAATATGTGCGCACTCAGCCAACATATTGGTCGTATTAATGTTGCTGCGTTTAGTATCATCAGAGATGATTGTATTTTTCATTAAGTTTTTTATGTTTAATAAAAAAGAAGTTTGACCTTGGCTTGCACAGACCAGAAGCAACATCTCAATTGTGCTGTTACAAGACAAAGACACTGTTGTAAAGTAGTCCTGCAGCAGGTCGTGTTGCACTAGTACGATGGTTTCAAATTAAATATCATTCAAGGCGAGGGTTGGCATAAATCCCACTAACTCTCTACTTCTTTTTCATTATTGATGAAGCAGTGTTAAAAGACAATATTCACAGCACATAAAGGTTTGTGCTGTCAGGAATTGTAATCCATTAGGAGACACAGGCAGCTCATTATTGAATGCTGCTAACCTGCTCACCATACTCCACTTAGGTATTCAAGTGACAATAGAATGCCTGACAGTGTCGCAAGAAGTCGACCTCCTCCATTCTGTACGGTTCTTGTACCGTTATGTTCTTTAAATTACTTTGAGACTGGTGTCATTTCCTCCAGGTGGCTACTGATGTTGAACCCTCGTAACCTGGGCCTTCATCTCAGTTTCCCCCCACCCTCCCACCCCCGTCATCTTCATGCTCAGTGCCACATTTATGACAGAATTATCTTCTCATCGCAAGATCATTTCAGTTTAGTCATCTTGGTAACTTTTTTAATTAGTGCGTTCTTGCTTTCCCTGTAGAGATGATAATTTCACTGTCAGTCCCATTTGGTGACACGCTGTAACATTTGGTGACACCCTGTAACATGTGGTGACACCCTGTAACATTTGATGACACCCTGTAACATTCGTGTGGCTTTCATGTTTCCTGCAGTGATTCCACTTTCAGTGCCAAAGAGGAGAATATGCCTTAAAATGGTTTTGTGTATGATCTGTTTGGCTTTCTTAGGCACTTGTTTGTCTTTCAACAGTCTGTGCATGCATTCTGGCTGTACTCGGTAATCTGGTTGTTAATTTGGAATGCTGATGTGACAAAACGCATTAATTTGTTCCACAGTATTTAGATCAGATGATCTTGACATTAACAAAATATTAAATATTAGAACCACTAATACAGGAAGTCTGTTAGGTCATTATTACATGCTCGGGGACTTTTGTAACATTGCAACAGTTGGAGAAAACAACTTAAAATGCATTCCACAGCTCACAAATTGGACGTTTCCAACGTGTCACTGACATGTTCAGCTTTGTAATCATGTGTAATACGGGGTACTTTATATTTGTCCAAACATTTTATATTTTTATCGAATTCCAAAAACTGTTCTTTTGGATATTTTAATTAGTGTCAGTGTCATGATAAATAAAAGATGTGTCTTAATTGCTTAGGGCCCTCACAAAACGTTCATTGTAAACGTAAGTAGCACACACTGCATAGTCTACAGTAGTCTGGCAACACACAAGAACACCATGCGAGTGGGGAGTAAAAAAACTAACTCCAGCCAAGAAAGAATACCAGCACAGCCTTCAGAAGATGCAGAGTCAACGTTCATCTTCACCAGAAGATGGTGAAGATGAATGAATGGAACCAGATGGATGGCCAGCCTCCAGTCACCCTCGCCAAGGAGTTAACTGGCCAGTGATCGGCTCCATCTTCGTCTTCAGCTCCAGCTGCAGCTGCAGCTCCGATGAGACGGTCCAAGAGAGGTTGACTTGATGTCTCTTCGGACACCGACATCACCGCGCAGCTGGCTGCATGAGGCTCTGTTATGCCACACCATCTTACAGTGGACCTGGCCTTCCATCAGAAGACCATGAACAAAGAAAACAAACTGCAGCAGGCAGAGCAGAAGCTACATCTGATGCTTACAACGGAAAGACTCGGATTCCTGCACCACAAGCAACTGGAGGAAACTGCTGGATCTGTACTAGTGCCCTGCGCTGGCCTATAATTTGAGCCCAAACCCGGCCCACAATTAGCTGTTAGAGTCAAGGCCTGGCCCAGGCCCGCAGCAATATTTCAAGCCTGGCCCGGCCCAGGCATTCAAACTAAAATTTAGGCCCAGACCGTGAATGTTTGGCCCAGGCCCGGCCTGGCCCGTATATTTCAGGCCCATACCCACGGGCCAAAGACGGGTAACGCGTGGCCCGCAAGCCCACGGCCTGCTAAGTTTAGAGAAGATAAAATTATAATCTTATAAGAAAGACGAAACACAAATAAACTGTAAGAGAGACTTATTGTTTTATTAAATAAAAAAATAATATATGAACATTGTATAATGTTTACTACTGAAATACTAATGTCAGTTGTTGTTTAGTAGTGTCTAGCTAGTAGCTAGTACTAGCTACTACTATATGTCACCCACTGGCACTGACACCCAGTGGCATTTCCAGCAGGCCTGCAGTCACTAGCCCGAGACAGATCAGGTTGAGACGTGTGAATTAGTACAAATGTGAATGAATCAGTACTGGGGAAATTGTAGATACTAAATGTCAGTTGTTCACACAATTAAAAAATACCAATTACCAACTGGGGTGGGTACTGGGTACTGGCACTACTGGGCAGTGGGCAGTGGCCATTCGGCTGGTCATTCAAGCTGGCAATGTTTGGAGGGAAGACCTAGACAATAGAATGTCCACTGGTTTGGTCAAAGGGTGATAAGTTGATGGTTAATCATGGCTTGATTGCCTCTGCAAATATGTCTAAAGTAAACATTTGGGGCTGACTGCTTCCAACCAGGTGAACTTAAGTGTCCTGGTATGGGGTCATTAGATCTATGCAAAAGGGTACATTCATGCCAAAAATATGTGGTTTTTAAAGTCTAGACCTCACGGATTAAGGGATATGAAGTTAAGTTTGAGCTGAAGAAGAATGATGGGAAACATGCATTAACTGTGATGAAGCCAGTGGAACAAGTGCCACTACTCCAGTCACAGTGTCTTGGAAAGCCAGTACATGTTTAAAGAATTACAATACGAACATATGGGCATGCGACTATGCATATATTTTATATGAAAAGTCTCTATTAAAAGAATGCACATTATTAAAATGATACCATACAAAGTCCCATTGTTGAAAAGAGGTTAAACTGCATTCCAATGTATAATTCCATGCAGGGTCTCAATTTGCAACTATATAATACTAAAGAAATAATTTTAAGCATTCATTAACCAGAATTACAATTTATAATAAGTTTTTATTAATAATAAAATTAATAATTTGGGTTTTGTGTTAATATTTTATTATGTCAAGGCCAGGCCCGGCCCAAGCCCGATGTTTTTCATTTATTTGTCAGCCCGGGCCTGCAATATGGTCAGGGCACTAATCTGTACAGCATGAAGGTCTTTGTGATCATCGCTGCCCACCACAATTTTTTTAAGTGTTAGTGAACATCTTACCTCATGTTTACCTGAACTAGCATCTTCTGTATCACTAATATCCTGTTTGTGGTATTGTTAGGCATTGCATCTTAGCTGCGAGGATGAAGTCAGAGACACTAATTTACTAAGCAACTTTTTGACCTGTAGCATTCACCTGTAAAAATGGAGAACATGTTATGTTATGGTGTTTTAAAATCATAAAGATGTTAGTAATGTATATTTTAAACGTATGTATATTACAGGAGAGTGAACCATATATGCACACAAGTTAATCACATTAAACCAGAAAAAACAGCAGTGATTACTAATTTTAGAATATGGATACCACATAACATAGAAAAACATAGAAAACAGTTAAATAAAGAAACCAACAAATAAATAAAGCATTGGTTATGTGTGGTTGTCTAAACAAATAAAGAAACAAACAAATAAATAAAGCATTGGTTATGTGTGGTTGTCTAAATAAATAAAGAAACCAACAAATAAATAAAGCATTGGTTATGTGTGGTTGTCTAAATAAATAAAGAAACCAACAAATAAATAATGCATTGGTTATGTGTGGTTGTCTAAAATAGTCACGGACGTTCTGATCGTTTTTGGGTCTCAACTTTGACAGACCTGTAACTTTCTCGAAAATTATCAAATTTTAAAATGTTTGAAATTGTTGACGTCAAAACATCTACACATGAACGAAAAACTAAGAAAAAGAACACACTGGAAGTTTATTTTTAATGGTTTGTTTCCCCCAATGGTTGCAATGTTAAAAAAATCACTGCACTGGAAATGATTTGAATTAAATTGTCTTACAGATGTGGACCTGTCAGACCAGGAGTGGTATCCAAAACAGAAGATCGCATATGCCAGACGAAAGTTGGAAGGACACAATCCTGCCTACATTACCAGGTGAGATGTTGATCCTCAAGCATCCCTATAAATGTGGCTGACTGTGGAATACTATCTCTTTCTCATACAAAGGCACGCACGCACGCACGCACGGTGAGGCCGCCAGGGCTTCATATTTGAAAACAACAGGCGATAAATCGCTCGCCTAAATCAATTTAAGCGAGCGATTTGTTATTTTTTTTTGTTTACCGTGTGGTGGCGCAACCATTTCCCATTGGAATTCTGTCGTTGTCGCCATGAAATTGTAATTGGTGCTTGTTGGCGCTGACTTTTGTACAAACAAATACATGTTTACTTTACTAAACCCCATACATTTTGATCACAATTGGTGAAACGGTTTTGAATTGCAATATGTCACCGATTACCGTAGGCCGTAGCCTGGCCGGCTAGGCAAAGCCAGTGGGAGTGCCGTAGCAGTGTACTGTGCCCGGGCCGTGGCCACGACCCGGTACTGGTTTCGTGTGCGACTTCGTTTAGGCGGTTTGAAAATTGCAATTGAAATTCACAAATACGCCACGTATAAGAATTATATTTATAGTCATAACTCATAAATGCAGCTTAGTAGGCAATACCAATATAAACTGGTGTGAAATGGCATGCTTCCGTTGCATCATAATGCCAAACGCACAACTCAAACTCAGTGCGCAAAAAATATGAATTTGTCATCCGCACATGAAACAGTGAATCAATGTTAAATGGTACCAGAGATGTGCGTCGTGAATTTATGTGTTCATAGCGGTTGAAAGACGAAGTGGAACAATGACTAAAATTATCGTTTTCAATGTGTAATCAACTTTTACACTCCGTGTCAACTCATATACATTTTCGGTAGTTCAGATACAGGTTATTATTTTCGATTGCCATTACAGCGTAGTCGGTCAATCGGATCGTAGTGAAATATTGTTGATCCCTTAACTATTCCATAACTGTACATGTATACATGTATTTTATTCAGTTCGACATACAACATTATGTGACATTTACACATAATACAAATCGACGTTAGTCCACTCATTTGATCATTTTTATAAACCGCGCGGCCAGCATAACTTCAATGGCGTTCTTGCAATCTTGGTGCAGCGGGCTACAATCTCCATCGCCGGTGATGGATGATATGTGAACTCTGAATATTGGAGCCCGAACACTGCGTTATAAAGAGGAGCTACTTTCCTAGTGAATCTAATATTCAAGAAAGTACTTGTCAAGACGAACACTTGCAGACAGCAAGCGATTTTAACAATTGACGCGAGCGATATATCGCTCCCTAGATTATTGATTTGCCCGAGCGATAGGGAGCGAGAGCGATCGCTCGCCTCAAACATGAAGCCCCATGCGCATGCACCCACCCACCCATGCGTGCGCGCGCGCACACGCACGCACGCACGCTCACACACACACACACACACGCACGCACGCACACACACACACATCCATGTCTCCTTCTTCTCTCTTACCCTCGGTGATAAAATCTTGTCATCTTCATGCATCGTCAACATTTCTTCTATTTTGCAGAGATGAGCTGAAGTTGGGCCACAGTCGGTCGAAGGCATTCGAACATTTCGTCCGGGTTGCGATGGGTGACCCCAAGCACGACATTCGCGCTCAGCTCGGTGCGAATGGTTTGACGGTTGACCAGCAGGTGGCATGTCTACTTAACCAGGCTATGGACCCGAACCTGTTGGGACGCGTCTATGTTGGATGGGAGTCGTGGATGTGATCTTTCCTGCAGATATCCACCTCGACGTCTTCAACAAACACATATTTTGGCTTTTGTCTAGTAAACTTGTCCCGTTCTGACATAGCAGACCGTTTGAATCAGAGTTTGTGCTGTTTGTTTGTGTCTGCCGGCAGTAATCCGAGTTAACCGATTTCTTAGAACTGCGCAGGCACCAGTCACGCTGGTTGACATGTCAGCCCCCCCAGTTAAACTGAGATTTCACCAGAATCTCCCACTTAGAACAAATTATGAGAAAACCACTAGTGTGATATTGTTGATAGTAGTTACAAAATGATTAGTTTTTGTTAACTCTTAGCTCCAAAAAACATGATTTCATAATTTAAGTCATAATAACTGTCTGTTTATCTGTCATAATGATTGTTTGTAGGTATTTCAGTGGAAATGCCAAGAATAATGACTTGTTTCATGACCATTCCTAAATTAGCATTTTCATCTACTTTAGTTAGTTCTTAACAGATCGTCGTTGTAAGGTATGCATATCCTGTGCATGTTTAATGCAGGCTGTGCATGTACTTGTGCAATTATTTGTATGTACGAGCCAATAGATGTGAATGTTTTGTATGAAGATAAATCATGCAACCAATTTGCGCAGCTGCGGCGTGGGTACTTGTGTATGTTTTTATTTTAATGAACGTTTTTTTACCATCATTCATTAAACCGTAATGCGTAATTTGAGCCTGAGGTAAAGAGAACTTGATTGCTTAAAAGTAGGGCAACACAAATAAAAAAGAACCGGGTTTGTGGTTGGTCGCAATTGCATCGTTAATGCTCATTAATAATATTGTTTTTAGGTAATTTTCCGAGATTGTGACATCTGTCATGTTTCATTTGTAGAAAACTGCAGTGTTATAAAATATATAATAAAGCGAAACAAACGTCACTTGCAACTAAAATCAAGAATACACAAGTAACATATTAAGGGAGGCCAGCATACACAGAACCAACACAACGTCTCAAACAAACGTGTTGTTTTGCCAGAAAGAGGACTATTTTAGTAATCGTATTGGCAAATATAGGAACCTTAATGTCAGCCTGTAGGACGAAGGCCTCCCCAAGCTGGTACCATTTACTTATGTCCTGTGCCCAGGGTTATTTGATTTAAATCATTGATTTGATTTAAATCATGATTTAAATCACTCTAAAAAATAACTGATTTATGATTTTTTTACTTCCGGTTTTTTAATCGCTGATTTAGTTTAATTTAACACAAATAATTGTTTACAAGCATCGAGATCAACAAAGTTTTGTGTTTTTTAATACAAAAGCACAAAGTGCGCACACTTGTGTAGCTGTATTGACACCAGATAGCCTGATAGTAAAATATTTTATGACATTGTGTATACCAGATTTCAAATAAATCAAACAAATTAAAAAATCCCATTTAAATAAAAAAATCCCATTTTTTTTTAAATCATGATTTTTTCGTTCTCATCTATGTCTTACCAGCAAACTTCACAACTTCATCTCTCCATCTGGTTTTTTGTCATCCTTCAAGAACCTGTCATTGTCTCCATTCGGTTATCTTTGTCCACCTATTGTCCTTTGTTCTGGCAAGGTGTCCTGCCCATCTCCAATTCTTGATTTCAACTTGTTTTATGATATCCTGGATTTTAGTTTGCTCTCCGATCCATTTGCTAGTATTTCTATCTCTCTGTAATTCCTAGCATACATCTTTCCATGCTTCTTTGTGTTGTTCTGGGTTTTTGTTCCATTGTTTATTGCCCAAGTCTGCACCGAAATATTATGTCATAAATGGTAATATACATTGGTCAAAGACTATATTTCAGGCATATTGTCATGTTATAGGAATATGTGTATACAAAATAATGTATTTTCATTTGGGAGCGAATATTGCCAAAATACCATACTTGTGACGCAGTGTTCTGTAACACTATGGCGCAGCCCATGACATTCAGATGTGTGTTCGACAAGGTTTTCCTAGTAAACATAGGTCAAAAACTACGAGTTTTGTTTCGCTTTAAGATTTCAGACAATCTGCTCACATAAGCATATAATTTATGTCATTATCAAGGACTAGTTATGGAAAATGAAGTAAGTGTATCGTGCGCATTGACGCATACGTACTACTCTGCTGAAGAGGATAACGTATTGGACCTCCGCTTTTGAAATGAGGGAAGATGCAACTATTGCAGAGTGCGTATCAGCACAATAACTCGACATGTGTACCCTTGTGATTGGTATTCATGTAGTGATGAGTAAATCCGCTGATTCATATTGCAACTCCTGGTAAATGGATGTCACTTAAACCGTCCAAATTGTTCTTGCACGTGACGCAGTCTGCTGACTAAAACCATCATTATTCGTTAGAACGTGGCCAGCGTGTTGCATCGCAATGAATGTTCTGTTAAAAGCTATGAACATATTATAAGCCACGAATAATTTAGGTACGTTTGCGAAAAAAAGTAATATCAGACAATTAGGGCGGGAGACCAGAGCCTTTATTTATGCAAACGACGCCAACAGTTTTGACCCCCAAGGACTGAAGGACCCCCCCTCCGACACCCCCAAAATCCGTTGCTTCTGGGATGGGGTTGCCCCCGATATCATCCATCAAAGGGGCAAAACAGTGCGGTTATTTATGGGAATGACGCCAAGGCTACAGTGCCAAATGTTTCCTTGGGGTTCCCTGAATATGGAATGACCAATGTTAGGTGTGGGATTCCCCCGTCAGCAATCGAAAGGGGGGCATTTGTTTATGGGAATGACGCTAACGCTAAAAACTGTGTCAACTCTTTCCTTGTTTTCCAGACCCGGCAGCAACGCATTTTTGAGATGTCGGGGGTCGTCCCTTCAGTCAGTCGAATCAAACCTGTTGGCGTCGTTTGCATAAACAAAAGCTCTGGGCTCCCGATCTAAACGGACACACAGGGGAAGTGGAGTGCCGCTCGTGTGTGGTAAACTTGTGTTGTAAGCATTTTTGTAATTTCAAAGAGGCATCCGTATTTCGTAAAATGATCTCTTTATCGGTCTTTTCTACTTAATACGTCTCTGTCTATTTCACTGCTCGCATTAAAACTGTGCCATTATGGGCACGGCGTAACGTTTGACTGTTCAAAAGCAGCTTATAAATAACTGATACTCGGCACTGAGCAGGTCATTGCGTAATTGGATTTACCTGGACGGATCTGGAGAGAAACGTCGATAGCATTTCTCACGTTATCCTGACGTGGATTACAACTCTTGCAACTACAGGCGGAGTCGGATTAAGGCCGTCCTGAAACCCAAACCTATCTCGAATCCGGTCGTACGCCGTCAGGTCTGATTGAAGGCTGATGGTAGTTTACCCATTCTATTCAAGAATGTCTCGACTTCAAGTTGTTCGACGCGGAATGATCAACGTCTTCAGGAGCTCCGTTATCCCATCTTGTAATCCTGTTTCGTTTTATCAAATGTTTTAGTTTGTAAGTGTCGCAGCGTGAGTGACATTTGTCAGAAGACATTGAACCCACTCTCTGCGGGAGGTATCCCCATTTCGCCTACTGATATTCCCAGTTTGCCTAGTCTGCATTTGGATAGCTCTCCAAATTCGCCTGCTCTCAGCGATTCACCCTCTCAGAATGACTATACTGATATTATAACCACTTCACGTACTCCGCATTAATCACCGCCAAAGTCGCCGTTTAAGTGTAATACCTGTAACAAAATTGGTAAATGTAGAATATGCTTCACAATAAAAAAATTCTTTAGTTACATCTTAATCCTCTTAATTATTATTAATTTACAGACAACATTTACTAAATCTGAAAAGAACTTAAATCAAGTAAAACTCTGATTTCTGCAAAGCCACTGTTTGTACCGAATTGCTAAAAAGAAGCCATATTCAATTAACGTGTGATCATGTTGAAGCCAAACAATATAGAGTAGCGTGGGGCAAAGCGCGCCTCTTTGGGGTAAAACACGATTTGGCCTACTTATTTTCATCTAAGGCGGAAACGGTTAACGCATATACACACCTCTTAGCTGAATAGCACTAGAATTACAGAACTTTACTAAAAAAAAAACTACTACAGAAATGCATTTTAGTGGCAGTCCTGCAAATTTCGTCATGTGGGCAAAGCGCACCCGCGGCGCGCGTCTTCTATGTTTTGTATTTATTCTATTAAAGCATTAAGTATATTTTCCAAGCACCGATCTGTAGAATCTACTTAGTTAATATCACAAATAAACGAACACCTTTTGACAGGTTATGTGTTGTTTTGGAGAACCTATAACCTCTCGGATAACCAAACGAACACCTTTTGACAGGTTATGTGTTGTTATGGAGAACCTACAACCTCTCGGATAACCAATAACCGTTCCCAACAAGATACGCTTCGCACATTATGCGCAAGATGGAATTTGATGCATAGAACAGCGGTGCCATGTCTACCTTCTGCACAAAGCCACACACACAAACCAATGAGGTTCCACGCAGCAGTCTACAGCGCACTGCCCAAGCGCATTGCCGAAGTTTAACAAGATTTAACAAGATTTGCCATCCAAGCCAAAGGCCCAGATGGCAAGTGGACAAGGAAGCCATTGGCTTATCGAGAGTCCAACAATGTTCACCTACTTATAACCCGCCCTTCTGATATATGTGTCAGTTGACACATATATCATTTACGTCAGTTGAGCGAATGCGCAATACAGAAGATCGTCTGCCAGAGGATACCTTTCCCGGATCAGAGCTTGCATACCGTCGTAGGGTAACCCGGGGCAGCGTGGCCGCACCTGAGGAAAACTTTCAAAGTGTACACCGTTAAACTACGTTAGCATGCCTTTGGTGTGTTCACATTATGGACAAATGTGTGTGTTACCCATTGGAAAACCATTTTCAGTAAATAAGCAACCTAGCTGAGTCGCATAGTACGAGTAATAAAAAAATAGTACGAGTAATAAAAAAATAGTACGAGTAATAAAAAAGCCATCTTGCCCCATTCCTGGGGCAAGACGGTCCTCTGCCTGGGGGTGTTGGTCCATAACCCCTTCCCCGTGATTTTCGTTTATGTGACGAACTATTGCCTGAAATTAAAATGTATATACACCCTCTGTATATCTATATACAAATGGTATGATAGTAATATATCAGACCATTATGGCTGTTTAATTTAAATTGGAGTTAACATGCAATACATATCTTGAAATTCATACATAATATAATATTGGTTTATTAATATGCCATCATAATTACTGCCTACAGGGCAGCAGGACGTAAATTATGCAATGTTCATATTACGTGTATATTAAATGTAGTAAACGTAATTGGTCATGTGTAATCCATTTGAAATTGTGATCATGTGGGTGTAGGGACCGTTTTCCCCACATGCATGTGGACCGTCTTCCCCACATGCATGTGGACCGTCTTGCACCAAAGACACAACGTGTGTCTTAACTCGATGTATTCAAAACACAACATACCTTTGACCATTTTGTATTGTTCGACCTGGTCAACTGACTGATGCTATTATCATGCCACCAATTAAGTCCATGATTCACACCGCTACATAGTGAGTTTCACAATTTTACTATTGGCAAAATATTAAATCAGTGCTTATAATAGTGCATGTAAAAGTTTAAAAATACACTGATTTAATTACGTCTGTCTCGTGTTGCTGAGCTTTCCGGGTGGGTGTCAGATAGAAGTTAGATTCATTTTGCATCAGATGTGGGGACGTTCAGAGCGTTATACTTTGCGTACGTGACGGGGGTCCGACCTCCAGGGGCCGGGTTGCCGTTCGTGACGGGGGTCCGTCTTACGTCCAGGGGCTGGGTTGTCGTACGTGATGGGGGTCCGTCTTGCCTCTAGGGGTTGGGTTGTCGTACGTGATGGGGGTCCGTCTTGCCTCCAGGGGCTGGGTTGTCGTACGTGATGGGGGTCCGTCTTGCCTCCAGGGGCTGGGTTGTCGTACGTGATGGAGGTCCGTCTTGCCTCCAGGGGCTGGGTTGTCGTACGTGATGGGGGTCCGTCTTGCCTCCAGGGGCAGGGTTGTCGTACGTGATGGGGGTCCCTCTTGCCTCCAGGGGCCGGGTTGTCGTACGTGACGGGGTCTCTCTTGCCTCCAGGGGCTGGGTTTTCGTACGTGATGGGGGTCCCTCTTGCATCCAGGGGCCGGGTTGCCGCTTACGTGTGCGGCAATATGATATGCATCGACAAAATGAATATTAAGCTTGAGTTAAATCACGGTGTAGGTTTGCCAGCTGTGCTCCTGTATGTCGATGAAATGTTTGACATTTGACGAAGTGTTCATAAACGCCACCCGGAATAACCCGTGTCGTCCCTGGTGCATAAGATAATTCTAATATAAAAGTGAAATCGAGTGACATTTTCGACGGAAGTACAACACGCAATTCGCGCGAATCTGTTGCCGAGCGATGAAATTTTTGCGTTCCGATGCTACCTAGAGTTGTAATTGCTGTCTAATATCAGAAAGCGTTATTGTAGGTAGGCCCTACGCTGTATTCTTTGCTGAAACTAATTCCGTACGACTCTCTTATTTGAAGATTTACTTTCGTCGCTAATCAATCCCACGATTCATTGCGCCGTCTAGCGATCAAACACGTGACATTCCTGGTAATAACTATTGGACCGTCTCAAGAGGAGTGTGTCGGTCGGTATGTGCGGTGTCGGGTGCGTAATCCTCAGAAACTGGATAAGGTAAAAGATTCCTATATTTGAGCACACTAAATAATAGCGGGATGGTACGTTACTCGTGATTGATCTATCTTGGCCAGTAGTGTGTTAATCGTTTTATCACATCAATATCTGCATTAGGTTTGATCATCAATAAATACGAGCAACGCATTTGGAACGATAAAACAGGCTGAATTTGATTGAAAATCGGTCCAATTTAAAGCACCCGTTTTTACATTGGCCCACCATGTGGGGCCTACGCCATACTGGATATGTCGATAATACGGTTGCTATATTGGACTAATCCGTTTTCTAGCGCTTATACATCTGACGTCTGATTAAAAAGTGAACAGCATGCGTGTAACATGATTATAATTATTGCACATTTGCTTAATTAATATGTTGAAAAATTTAAACTCACGTAAAACGGAATAGGCACCTAACTACACATAGAAGCCACACATGTAAATGTTCGGGTCAATTATTCTCGCGCACTCCTCAGTCCATCTCTTTATCTGTCAGCTTCCTAGGAGTCCCGATCAAGATGAGCAAACTCCGTCGGTACCGTAATCAATAATCATAATATGTTAATCGATTTGTCACATCAATATCTGCATTAGGTTTGATCATCAATAAATACGAGCAACGCATTTGGAACAATAAAACAGGCTGAAATTTATTGAAAATCGGTCCAATTTAAAGCACCCGTTTTTACATTGGCCCACTATGTAGGGCCTACGCCATACTGGATATGTCGATAATACGGTTGCTATATTGGACTAATCCGTTTTCTAGCGTTTATACATCTGACGTCTGATTAAAAAGTGAACAGCATGCGTGTAACATGGTTATAATGATTGCACATATGCTTAATTAATATGTTAAAAAAAAAATGTTTAATCACGTAAATATCACGTAATATGTTGAAAAATCACGTAAAACGGAATAGGCACCTAACTACACATAGAAGCCACACTTGTAAATGTTCGGGTCAATTATTCTGGCGCACTCCTCAGTTCATCTCTTTATCTGTCAGCTTCCTAGGAATCCCGATCAAGATGAGCAAACTCCGTCGGTACCGTAATTAATAATCATAAATCAATCAACCAATCAATCAAATCCCAGATCCAAGTACGGGCTCTTGGAAGTAACTGCCCGCTGTTTTATCATAAGTATGGCGCTTGTCAAGTGTGATACAGTAATTTTGCGGAGTTCGTCTCGCACGAGAACCAAGCATGTCCGCCATTGCTGTCACGTGATGGGAGACGAACGAAAGTAGGTATCATTGGCTGCTTGGAGAAGTGCTGCCTCAACCAGATAATTACCCGACGGTTCTATGCGGCGATGTTGTTATTGACATGTAATGTTCACTAATATTCGACCAGTATCGAACAACAGAATTTGTTGCATACGTTATGTCCCAGGTCAACAGCACCCTACATGTGGACATTGTCTGGGATGAATACAAGTGTGGAAGTAGCAAAGAACGTGCACATCAACGGGCGGGTGTTCGATGTCGTGTGCTGATAACAAAACTCAGTTGTTTGGACGACTGCAAACGACCTGGCTCTCTTATCACACAGTCATAACCAGACGACCTGGCTCTCTTATCACACAGTCATAACCAGACGACCTGGCTCTCCTATCACACAGTCATAACCAGACGACCTGGCTCTCTTATCACACAGTCATAACCAGACGACCTGGCTCTCTTATCACACAGTCATAACCAGACGACCTGGCTCTCCTATCACACAGTCATAACCAGACGACCTGGCTCTCTTATCACACAGTCATAACCAGACGACCTGGCTCTCTTATCACACAGTCATAACCAGATACAGGAGAAAACAGAGCTTGTAAACACAGCGTCAACACAGACAGGACTCAACATCAGCAGAAGCAAGAAAAAAATCATGCAAGCCAACACGAAGAGCAACAACCTAGTCATTCTAGGAAAGGGAACTACTCCTTCGCGTACGTGGGCAGTAAAATCAGCAAGACAAGAGACACAGGAGAAGACGTAAAAAGGTAGAATTCAAAACGCCAGAGTTGCTTTAATGAAAATCTGGAAAGCATAGCAGATCAAATCAAATTAAACACAAAGCTGAGGAGAAAATGAGAAAATGGAGGAGAATTGGCCGTACACTACGAAAACACCAATCCAGTATCACCAGACTAACATGGAATCCCTAAAGAAAAGAGGAAGGCCCAGAAACACCTGATGGGGAGACGTGGAAACCGAACTGAAGAAGATGGGCTACACATTGAATGAGATAACAGTGATGGCAGAGAACAGGACACAGTGGAGAACTTTAGTGGATGGCCCAAGCTCCCAGCAAGTAAACGGTCCTAAGAATTATTATTATAGTATAATTATATTAGTTTCTTTGATGCACAAAAATACCTTTTGCAATAAATATATGGATCTATGTATGCATTGTAGTTCCGAAAATATGGATAACATTGGTATTAATGGGTGCTATCTTTAAAAATGACCGATACCAACGTCGAAGAAGGTCACAAGTAAATCGTTTCAAATCATTGCTACCGAAAATCTATATTTTCATACCAAAATTACGGTTTTATGTAACGAAGTTCTTAAGATATATGAAAAATTGGTTTTGACGGCCGCCATCTTTAAAGATGACGGATATGAAAATTTGCCCAATTTGTTGCAATAGTGCAGTCACTGCGGCTTCGGGCCAGTGCCAAAGCAATACAATTAATAGCATATGATTATTGGCGTTTTGTTCTTATATTAACTTACATTATACCGCCGTTGCTTTATGTTGGAACACTGGTTCAATACAGGACACCATGAATGGTCCAATTTACAACCCCAACACAGTTTCACGTTATACCCTGGCGTATTACGTTGACACTAAACCCTGTCGTATTACATTGACACTAAACCATGGGGTATTATATTGTCACTAAACCATGCAACTTCTAATAATTGCCCACAGCACAAGAAATGTATCTAGATGCTGCCTAAAGCTGATTAAAATATCGTTAAAATCTACTGCGTATCCACATTCTATTCGTATTGTAGTGATAATAAAAAATTGTATAATTTACAGGTTGACGGTGAGCCCATTTTACACACACTTTTCGTTTTGCATATTCGTTGAAGCAGCCAAAACAAACTCGTGTGTTTTAGGTATGCTCGATAATGCGCAGAAAATGCACCAGGCGTTGTATGTGTTAGGCATGTGATTTCGTATAAACGAGTGGTGGTGTAATATAGCGAGTGATCCACTATAGCGACCTTTACCTTACAATTTTATTGCTTTCACGTATGAAAGCATCGAACGGAGAACCCACTGGCTGAGTATTTCGATAAACTCGTCACAAATTGTTAAGGCCAGTTATGACACGTCCTCGTCCTTCATTTGCGTGCCTCTAGAAGTGTTCCACCAGAAAGGTATCGCACCCGGCTAATAAACACCACATCGTCGCTGCCTCGGAAAGCTAGCCCTTTAATGAGAACATTTTAGCAGCACAACGTCGATGCAACGGACTGATTTCATGACAATCATGCCGCTGGAAGCATGCCTGTAATCGGACAAACCACTGGTTGCTTGCAGCGACAATTAATTGGATGAAGAGATCAATTCGCGTTGCATTCAACGCAATGAAGTTTGCCAGTTGACAGTGGGTATCACACCCAGTCACGCCGAATCTCTACCACATTCAACTGCTCAGGAAAAGGGTTTTTGTGCATTAGCACATGTAAGTGTCGTCAGGAAGTGTATTGGCCGAGGCACTGTAAGGTCACCACACCGAGCGCGTGTGATCCACGGCTCGCAGAAATGACCGCGCCTGGTGAGACGCCAGCGTCCAGGTTCCAGTGTCTTATGGAACCGTTAGTGCTATTTCAGAAACGTCACCCGAGTGACAGTGTGTCAAGATCAATAAGCTAATGTTCTAGACAGTCACAGAGAGCACGACAAGATATGAGAAAGTCCTCGGTTGTAAACAGATCAAGTGCACGCAGTGAAACCCCAACGACCGCATTTTGAAGGAAATCTGCATAAACTGAAGAGAATCAGCCTTTACAGTAGTAGGCAAAAACCACACATACAGTGGCGTATTTAGAGGGCATTGGGCCTCGTCTTGGTAAATTAATGGGTCACTAAGCTTGCCCACCTCCCGTTGGCTCCACTTTGCAAGATCTTAGATACTCCACTGCGCACATACGTCCTCCTAGGATTCCAACAACGAAGAATTATCTGTAAATGTAATGTGCCTAAATCGGAGGGACACGTAATGTCATCGTCGTTTGTGTCTACAACTATCATGGAATACGCTCACATTCACACATTTGCAGCTAATAATGCTGAGCATTAGAACCCTGCCGAACCATCCCGAGCGCACGATTGCGTTTTATCATTGGCGTGAACCGAATCACCAACGCGCCAGTTGTTTCTGATTATAAAAACCTTTTTTGTGTGACTTTGATCGAGCTGTCTTCTTCTGGCGCGGATGATGCGTGGTGTGATCGATCGATTGTGACGCCTCTGTGCCGCGTCCATCGCTGGACAGGTACACGGACTCGGACACGCGATACTCCTCATGATCACACGTACGTGCGGGTTTGAGAGACACAGACAGACAGAGAGTTTATTTCGGAATTGTGATGTGTAAAATAACAACATAAAATTAAGTCAAATATAAATAAACTGCCAACCACAATTATTGTAAGAATATTAATAACAATAATATTAATAATAAATGTTCAAGGTGGTGCAATAATCAGGTAATACATATAGGTGAGTGGCGTATATAGGGGGCAGTGCCCTCCCGGTCTAATT